>VYZW01035406.1:81282-210422 GCA_013401315.1 Balaeniceps rex | reverse complement strand
AGTGGTCCCCTACCTATTTATGTATGTTCTGCATTTGTCTTATTTCGGTACCGTGCAATTCCTTTCTTTGCCAGGCTGTAGTCTTATGAAGCAAAACTCTGCAGAATGGGAGGTCTTTTTGATGGTAGATGAAACAGGGACAATGTAATGGCTAGCCTAGAGTTAAGTCTTAGATGTCAGCCTAGACACTCTGTGGCAATCTTGGTTTTTTTTTTTTTCCTTCCTCTTCTTCCCAAAATTGGCTTTTAAAACCTCAGGAGGTCATCATTCAATGGTTGATTCACTTTCCCAAAACAAGTACATGCCCCAGGATTAATTGGCTGGAGAGTTTAACGTTAGAGATTTACCACTTTCATTTCTGCTGTCTGTTCTCTCACCTTCCCAGAGTTTGATCTGTTCCTCTGTCTTCAATTACAGAACAGTAGCTCCAACTGTTGTGGTTAGTCTTATAGGGGAGCATGGAGCAAAATGGAAAGAAATGGATAAAAATCAATAGCGTAAGTGTCGAGTGATCTGTAAGGAGGCTTAGAAAAAGACAGCGACACCCAGGCACCTGGCTGGCTTGAGCTCTCTCATGTTTCAGTGGGAAATTTGAGAATAAAGTTTCTTTATTCCAAGTGATCCGCTGGTGCAAAGGAAAAGTCTCCTTTCTAAGGAAAACTAAAAATATTGAACATGGAAACTTCACAGTATTTATAGGACAAACTTTAATAAGTGGATGTGGAAGAGCACGTTGAACCTTATTATCTGGACTAAATGTTTTCATGGATAATTGAACTACCAAAGGGTAGTTAGTTGCTCCAGGAGTCGGATAAGCTGCTATATGCGTAACCACCATCATCTGCGGCTAATGGACGACTAGAGAGACTAAATGGGCTGGGGTGTGATGAAACTGCTGTCAAACATGCAGACTTAGGTGATTTCCCAGGATAGCTTTTAAGGTCCTGTAGCACTGGGTTCCCCATAAGTATTTCTGAACTTCAAAATGAATTGATAGAAGGGATACGCAAACCAGCTTGCAGAAGGTTCTTTTCTTTAGAATATTGAGTATTATAATGTATCAGTATACTGGGAAGAATTGTTGAAGTGAAGCAGAAAGACCTTTATGTTACAAATGCATGTGTTTTTACATGTGGGGATATTTGAGTCACAATTTTGAAGTTTTTTTAGTTACTAATTTTTATTAAGGATAAACAGAATCACTGACAGTGCACATTATTTTTCTTCACAGGCAATAAATCATCAGTTTATATACACAAATGTTCTTTGAATTCTCAAAAGCTTTCCAGACCTGCAGCCGTATTTATTATCCAAGTACCTTTTGTTGCAGTTCCCTTCCTAAAGGTGTAATTCTGCTTTTGTAATGAGAAAAAGTTGCAGTGTCCATGAAATATTCATTTGAAGGCCCACACTGATAAGGTGATGAACAGCAGAATGATCTTTTTTCTAACACACAAAAATAATTAATTGTTTTACAAGATTTATGTTAGGAAAAAGTTTTAAATATTTTTTAAATAGTGTCCTTATCACTAGAGTGCAACATACAGGTACCAGCAGTACGTAAAGGTAATTTTTCTCAAGAACATTTGCTTGTGAGTTAATCTAACTCTGAAGTATATGAGGCATATTTTCCATGCCAGCTAATGTACAGACATTTACTTTTTCCTGTATTTTCAGCAGGGACTGTATCCTGAGTATAACCAGTGGGTTTAGAAAATCCTTGTAGCTGTGTTCCGGGGAATGCAGAATTGCAGCAGAGTCCTGCAGTTTTCAAGGATACGATTATTTCACATATTAATGAACCAGATGTGTTTTCACTTTTGAAAAATGCCCTGTTTTGAGCAACAGGGCCAGTATTTCTGTAGTTTAGTTCCTTTCTATACACAGTCATTTCTGTTTAATCTAGGAGACTTCAGACCTTTTTTTCCATCTGGTCTGTCCTTTCAGATCAATAGCGCATTTTGTGCCAGTGGGTTTTTTTGGGGGGTTCTGGGTTTTTCTGGGGGTTTGTTTTGGCTTTTTTTTTTTTTTTTACATTTGGAAATAAAAGCACTTACGATGGCAAATATTGCTCCATCTGCTTACCCATTTGTGAGGAATAGCTTTTTTTGTATTTCACTGTACACCCGGTTGAAATTGCATGAGGCACCAGAGAACAGTACAAAGCAGAAGAGCTCAGCCTTATAGGCTCTCCCATGCCACTTGCCAAAGGAGATTTGGGTAAGAAGTGTGGGAAGAGATTACATGGCTAGTTTTCTTTGTTAGTCCCCAGTGTACTTAATTTTGCGTTTTTTCATTGCGGTTCCTTTGTACTACAGTAAAGCATCTGCAAGTGGGTATTTAGGTAGTGCAAACAATGTCTGTGCATATGTTTTAGAAGTAAAGGTTTCTAAGGTTGTGAGTCTCTTGGAAAGCAGAGAGTAAATCAGAGCTGAGAGCAGGTTGTTTGGAGGTTGAAGGGGTGGAGATGAATTACCCCACATTATTTACTTCGAAACTGGCTCTGTCCTGCCATAGTTTTTCATATGATGTCCCAGGGTCCTGATTAGATCTTTTGTGATGGCTGCAGTGTCTCAGCTTTTGATTTCATGGAGGCAGTTTCTTTTCAACTATCACCATGTCTCTGGTCAAGGTTTACAGTGTATTTGTTATGCTACAAGGCAAGAGAATGAGTGTTCCAGGCAAAAGGAACAGTTTAAAATAAGGAAAAATTAAATGTGTGCCGTTCTTTAACCTGTTCTTCCACTCACATTTGTGTTTGGGATTCACATTTGGTATTTCATTATTAACTCCTTCTAGAAAGCACCCATCACTCTGTATAGGTATGTTTGTGCTTGGATGTGTTGAATTGCATGGTGGTTTCACAGTCACAAAAGTCCTGTCCTTCTTTCCTCAAAGATTTCAGTACTTAAGAGGACATCTGAAAATCCTGTTTATATTATATTATTCTGGTCCAGTGCGGTACCTGCAATGTAGTATGGGCAAAACCAGTGGGCATTGCAGAGGAGGAAATGCCTGTGTGATTCCCAGCCACATATATTGCTCCCGTGACAGTCTCTGAGCCCAGGAGGGCAATGGCAGATGCAAGCTCCTGACGGTTTGATGGGGATGCAGACTTGCTACATTTCATCTTCAAACAATTATCCTTTTTTTTAACATTACCATGCTTCTTCACGTAAAGCGTGCTGTATTTGTCCTCTAAATCCTTTCTTTCTTTATTTCAGCAGAGAGGAGATTAGCCGTGTAATCATTTATAAAGCTGTTTAGATTCTGCTAGCTGGTTTTCTTTGGGGAGAGTCATACCCAGTACCTTTACTAGGAATAACTCTGTAAATTAATCTTCATTGATTTCCTTCCCCCCCCACCCCCAGTGAATAAGAAGGTAGAAAAAATAGAACAAATATTTCTAGTTCTGCCCCTGTTGAAGGAGAAATAAATCTTTCCTATTAGTCATAAAGGTCTAGATGTATCCTTTTTTTATAATGTCCTCTTGAATAATTAGAGCTTTGAGTTATGAAGTCAAGATTCCTGGGTCATTGCCAGAACAGATTTGTTTAAGGGGGACACTAGTTCCCTGAATTCCTTTTAAAGGGCTTTGTAATGTCCCAGGCTGCTCTTAATTAGTGATTTAAGAGAGAATACATCTGTTTCACTGAGGATTGTGAAAATTATTATTTAAATGGAAATGTTTAATAAATGGCTCTTTGAAAGGCTAATGTATCTTCAAAATGAGATGTGTATCGCAGAGTAATCAGGTGGACAGTGATCTAGCAGTTCTACTTGCAGGGTCTTTTTGGAGCTGAAGATGGAGAAGAGCATCAAAGCCACTTGGAAGTGTCATCTGCCATTGAATTATATTTCATACTTCATCATTCATTCACTACCTGCACTTTTTCTTTAAACTTCAGGTTTAACACTTCATTTACCAGTGGAAAAAACAGTAGACAAATGTTGATGTTGGTAAAAGGAGGACTGTAGGAAGAAGCAGTATCGCTTGTTAGATAAATTGATGATACTTCATTTTTATCTCAGACCATCATGGCAACTCAAATACTGCCACTACAGTATGGATTTTTCTACCAAATTTAAAGCTACTTAATGGGAGATTGTCATATGCTAAAAATGTGCAGGTAATCTTTGCTGTATTAGGAATTTGATTGAACTGGCATCCCTCAGAACTGAGGGGCTGGGGCAGGTGACGGAGGAAGGAGGAACTCCAAATTAAGAAGCTGCCGCTTTTAGCAAACTCTTCCTTGAATGCATGAGGAGATGGATATTTATAAATGCAGCATTACCATCTCCTACTGTTCACAGGTCTTGAATTAGTAATCAGAAACTTCAAACTGGATATTTTGACTCTTCATTTACCTGTTAGTTTCTGAGCCCTTACTGCCATCTTCTTCCATGTTTTTGTAGGGCGTGGGGTTTTTGGTGTTTTGTTTTGTTCGGAGGGGCCTAATACATGAGAGCTGAAAATGTACTTGAATAGTGAGGTTATTTTCAGCTCTCCTAAATTCAGGTATGTAAGGTTTTGAGAAAAACAGCAAGTGTTGCAAGACGTGCAAGAGAGTTGAGGAAAACCCAGCAGGACACTAAATGGCAGTGCAGAAGTAGGAAGGCTGGACTTGACAGTGGGGCAGAGCTGGACCCAGTTCTTTCAGGAACGGAAACATCCCATAATGTTCATAAATATCTTTCCCATTTTTGCATTCCCATAATTTTAAAATACATATTTTGCTATCTCACTTAGCCTTCTGCAATCCTCTGCAAAACACCCAGTGTTTTCTAGAAGGGAATGGCTGATGAGATGCGATAGTGCTGTTCCTGTATAACTAACCACACTGGAGAATCACGTTGACAGACATTTTGTAAATTGCCCACATTATAGAACATTGATGATACCATTAAAATGGTAAATTTGATATTATAGTATTATTAGATTTCTCGCTCATTAACTCTGATCTGATAAACAACCTCCGACATATTTTTGAAGGTAATAGTCACCTTACAATCACTGCTGCTCCTCTCTATCTGGCATTTCAAGCTCCTATAGATTTATAGTTCTTCTGTCATCTAATCTGTACTTACTGCTTTATTTTTTCTTTGAACTTGTGCTTACAAGCAGACCCTTTCTTAGAGGGCCCTGGGCATGCAATTAACACTTCACAGCAAGAATAAAGTCATTCTAAATTCCATTCCTGGGATTTAGGACAAAATCAGTTTCAGAGAATAAAATGAACCCAATGTTCAGGCAAGCACGATGCGGACCTCCAGAGGTGTTTTAGTACTGGGCACTTCGTAAGGCTTGGTACAGGGTAATGTTGGTGGCAGTGGTTGTGTTCTTGGCCTTTGCAAACAGGTTTTGGAGCAGCCTCTGCAAAATCTTGCTGGAGATGTAGGTGGTGAAGAGGGGACCAAGCGCGTGCTGTGGCAGGGGCTGTGATGGGTGCTGGGCACAGCCCTGCCAGGCAGAGCAGCCCTGCTGCAGCACGCCTGGGAGATGGAAAGGCTGAAGAAACTTTTTTCAGCTGTGTCTGTCCAGCAGAGACAACTTCCACTCCCAAACGTTAATCCTCAAGCAGCAAAACCACGAGCCGCAGCTTAACAAGGTAACCTTAGCTCCTCCCGACTGGCAGGGAGGCTTCTGTGGAGGTATCACTTGCCTCCTTGTTTTCCTAAGTGAGTCATGGTTTAATTAGAGCGCTGTCTCGAGGAGGAGGTGGTTGTTACACATCACCTATCACAATGTAAAAGTGGAAAGCGACGCTGAAAGGCTGACCCTTAATCTGAAGTGCACCATCTGTGTTTTATTTCCACATCTTGCTGAGTTTACAGTTACTTGAATTCACAGTTTGTTCCCCATTTGCTGTTCCCACATGGTAAGTGAATTGGATCCAAAATGTACTGATGAAAGATTGAGAAGTCTGTTGGAGAAGTTTGTTCTTACCTACAAGAGTGCTCTATCTCACACTTCTTCCACCCTGTGAGTTAAATCCCAGCTGTAAAACCTTGTCTCAAGATGGTCCTCTTTCATGGTGGGAAGCTGGGGTTACCGTAAGGACAAAGACTCCTTTCCCCATCCTGAAGTGATTTATGGTTTGCCTTTGACTTTCCGCTCAAGAAAAGGTAGAGAGTTCTCTCACATCTGACAAAGTATTTGCTTTACTGTTCCTGTAAATTCGTGTGGATGCGTATCCTGGTGGTGCTTGGCATTGGAGCACCACTCTTATTTAGTATTTTTTTGTTTGTTAGTATGAGCCCAAAGTGTTTGATGCTAAAATAAGACTGGGTATAATATAATGAATGGTGCTATAATTATGATTGTAACAGTTTTCATGGTGCAACTTTGAATTACTCTGATTTTAGAATGGGTAAGCAGCTCAAAACCAGGTTGAATTTCATTTATTCTCCTTTGTTTCTATTTTTTTCTACTGACAGCAACCATTTTCTTAAGACATAACTAACTATAAAAAAGATATAAAATTTAAACATGTCGTATTTCAAAAGCAAGCCATCAAAATGCTGAAGGCTGTATAAACTTAAATACCTTCTTTGGCTTTTGCTGTAGACCACACAAGCTCTGAGAAATTGATTACTCTGGTGCTCGAAGGGGCTTTCACGATACAGAAACAGAGGTTTGCATTGAATTTCTTTCTTTGTGTGTGGGACTTTTTTTTTGGAAAGAGAAAAAGCCTTTAAACCCCAGATTAAAAATAAGTCATTTCATTGTTTCCTTTTTCCCCCCTTCTAAATCTTATGAAAGAGTTTTCATAAATGATTGGGGAGCTGCATCTCTGAATAAGTGTAAGGTAAAATGCTCCATTTCTTTTTTTAATAAAGCAGCTTTTTTCTGGAATACCCCATTTAGGTGCTGCCTCATTGAAGTATCATCTGGTGAGAGAGTTTCAGTCTGGCTTGTGCAGATTTTTTTATTTTGTGGACATGAAGAGGAGGAGTGAGGAATTAAGACTTATTTATTTTCCTATTGCAGTTTTCAAATTTACTGTATCCAGTACTCTAAACCCATCATTATCACAGGCTTTGGACTTCCCATGGGGACTGTGAGCTGACCGGACACATCGCCAAAACCCAGCCTAATACTCAATGAGGCTGTTGTTGAAAGATCCAGGAAGGTGAATCTTGAGCAAAGAATTTTTATCTTTTCTTTTGAAACAAGAGACACATATGGGCCAGCACCTTGGGCCAGATGGTGTTTTCATGAAAATATTTATGTCCCGTAAAATTAAGACTGTTTTCTATATTTGTAATCAGGCCATTCTCCTGTTGGTGTGTGGCTATTTCTCTTACAAGGCTTGCTATCTCTTGGTGGCATCTTGCCCCCACCAAGTTCAAACACTTTTGGGGATCGCATACTTCAGCAAGAGCAGTTGCTGTATTTGTGCTGTTGGGTCTGGTAGTGGAACACAGAGGTGGTGTTTTATGCTTACATTGCCTGACCTTCACACACATGTGCTGGAAACTTGTGAGCCATTGCCTGTGTCCACACTTGTACCGAGCTGCTTTGCAAGCGAAGGCTGTTGGCTGGTGTGGTTCAAAACATCTGCTTGTTAGAGCAGCAGGGGTGGGTGCTGTCCCTGCCACATCTGAGCCCTGGTCCGTGGGAGCAGGTGACAAAGGTGGCCCCACAGCACCCCGCGCCCACCCCACCAGCACCTCCTGCGCGGTCCTCAGGATCCGCATGTCCCTGCCTGCCTTGGCGGAGCCGCGTGAGCCCTAGCGAAGCAGCCGTTGAGCTGCGGGGGAGCAGGTTTCCTTGCGAGGCTGGAGTCCCCTGGGATTTCGGTACTGCATCTAAGCAATCCTGTCCTATGAGATATGTGGAAAGCGTCCAAGACGGACACCTGCTGGCTCTGAAGCAGTCAAGTGCTTTTTCCAAAATATCTTTGGCCCCTGTTCTTGATGTTTACTTTTAAAAAGATACAGGCATGTGTTGGCTGTAAAAGAAAGGAGGGGGAAAAAAATCATTGCTACTGTCACTGAAATTCCCTGCAGATTTAAAAGGAAGATGAAAGTTGGTACTTTAAGAAAAACTCGAAGCCCTTGGGACGAGTATAGCAGAAAACAGAAAGATGCTCTGTGTTCTGTCTGATTGCTTGCAAAAATGAGTGCTGTATCTCCTACGGAGAGAGAAACAGAGCTAGAAATACATATTCGCATAGTTCCCCCATTCTCGTGCCTTGTAAAGTAGGACAATACCATTTTGCACTTCCCTGGGCATATTTTCAAACAGCAGCTCAGTGAAGGTGATAGAGGAATAAAAAGGGTGAGAGAGAAAGAAGAGAGGGGGGAAAAATCTGCCTCGTGGTATTTCAGATCTCCAGCAGACACAGGTGCTTTTTAATCCCTCTGGCCTACATATTCCACAGCCCCTAGGAATAGAGGAGTCGTGATGTAATGCTCTTTTCCTCACACTCCCAGCTTAAATACAGATGGAAATTGTTGTCATGTGTTAGAAATGTCACCAATAATATAAAAGGCAGGCTTCTGCATTCTCCCTTTTGCACTGTCAGCTGCTGCTGCCAGCTTATTCTTCCCTCTCAAACCTATTGTCATGTGGCAGAAGCCCTGATGTAAGTAAGCCCTGTCCTCCCCCTGCTTATGATCCCTGCATTTTTTATTCCCCTCTGCTGCAGTGCTGAGGATCATTACATACCACGACTTAAAGACAAGACCTCACAAAGGAAGGATTAATCTTGTATTTGTGCTTGAATTTCGAAGGACACAGGCAAGTGAGAATGTTCTGTTGTATTCTCTTTTTTTTTTTTTCTTTCCTAGATGCTAACCTAAGAAATGAAAAGCAGCAAACGTGATAAGCTAGGTCTGGATTTACTGAGCGAACCCAGTGGTTCCTCAGCTGCAGGTTGTGCGTGTAAGGAGAGAGCGGGTGATAACGGGAGGCAGGGGAGGCTGTGGGCTCGGGGAGGGAGCTGCGGAGCGGAGCTGCGCAGCCTTAGCCCAGCCTGGGAGGACAGATGGCTAGTGCTACTTTTTAATTCATCAAGCAGGCTTTACGTGAGGCCCGTTGGCGAGCGGGTGCGCTGCGAAAAGCGGGGTCAATGGGCACGAATAGGCTGAGATCAGGACCAGATGCCTGCCGAACAATGGGGCTTTTGAAAGAAATGCGGGAGGAAGCGTGGCGCTTGCTTTGTACTGCCTCCGCATTGCAGGTTGGAATGGGGCAGCTCCGATTTAATGAAGTGCATTCCTAAACGTGGTCGTCAGCCCGGGCTGGGAGACAAGGGGACATGTCAGAAGGGGACTTGTGGGGCCGGCGTGGGGGGGGAGCAATCCACTGATGGATCGTCCCGAACAATGCGGTCTTAGTGCTGGATGGGAAAAACCATCAATACATCCCTGTGCATATTAATGCGATACAGCAGGTGTTACTAAATGTCTGTCCCCGCATTGTTCTCCCCCGGCTCAGCCGAGGAGGGGGCAGGAAGGAGACCTCGCGAGGGATGCACTCATCTGGGGTAGAAATGTAGGTGCCCCCCAGACGGCCGCGCATGCCGAAAGTGAAGCAGGAGGCGAGAACCGGTGCCTGTTTCCACTCCTGGGGTCGCGGCGTAGGGCAAGGTGCTGGCTGCTGCGAGCTGAGTTGGGCAGCGGTCCCCTGTGCTGGCTCTGGTAAGCAAGGAGGGACAGGCTCAGAGAGGCTCGTCACATCTTAAAGGCATAGCAGGGCCAGGAGGGTCCTTTTTTCTGCAAAACATCCCCTAAACTAAGCAGGTGTGAAGGCTGGGAAGTGAATCTCCCGGGAGCAGGCTGGGTCACCAGGGCAGAGGGCAAGGAGGGAGGAGGCAGAGATGGTGTCTCAGTTGAAATTCGGCAGTGAGAGAGTTAAAAAGGGCATTTTCTTTTTTTTTTTTTACCTTCTCCAGAAATACATCAGTTGTGAATGAGTTGCAGAAGCTGTGTATGAATTGCAATAAACAAGGTGTACAACATGTATAAAACCAAACAAAATAGATCTATTTCTGCATTTGCGCGTATCCTGCTGCACTGGCTGGATATACCCCTCCTTAAGAGAGTTTTCTATGTAGCAGAAGTAACATCCCTAAATACAGCCATGTTAGCCAGTGTAATTCTTGAAGGCTTGGGGGGGAGGAGTGTACATAGTCTGTCATTATTATATGTATTTCTTAATAAAAAGACACCCATTTAATTGCTGCCATTGTGTTGTCTGCTCCCCTTGTGATTTGTGACATGCTATACTGTATTTGTCAGCAGAATGAAAGGGGTCTTTGTTCCTTATTCGTATTACGGCACACTGCATCTCTCAGTGAAAATGGAATATTTGCCTTTAGAGCTAACTTAGCTGGTGATCTGTGCCCGCCGTTACAGTGGGAAGGGTGTCTGTTTTTTCCCGGGAGTTTCAGAGGGATTTGAAGGCAAGGCTTGTATTATTTTATTTATTTATTTTTACATATCGGTGTGTTAATAGTGATGAAGAGTGATCAGCTTCGTTTGCCCACAGGACAGGTAAAGCATGGGCAGTAGCTGCAGTAGCTTCGCATATTGCGGCTGCCTTTCCGTGTATCCCTTGTCTGTGGGTGAATGGCCAAGTTGACCATGGACTAGGATTTAGTCTTTGCACACCTTCAATCATTTACTGCTGTGTAAACTGCCCAGCAAGAGTTTAGAAAAATAAACCAAGACTCTGTAATACGGACAAGCTTGTGTGCCTATTCAAAGGTTGGCCAAGACTGCAGGTTAATAGAGGCAGTTACTGAACGGCCAGCGATGAGAGTGGCTGTTTGGGGATGCCAGGGGCACTGGCAGTATCGGTCTCTGTGCATGTAAATGGGAATGGTTTACAAGTGTAGCAGCTGGAATTACTAGCCAGAAAGGATCCAGATTTAAGGTAGTGGTTGCCCAGATGATTAATGAGACTTCTTCTAATACATCGCATGAATGTATGGAGCTCGTTTTTAAATTGAACTACCAGGTTCAGCAGCTTGAGCTTTACGTTGTTAATTATGCTTATTTTCTACTCTGCAGTGCACAAGGAAAAATGGGCAAAATGCAAAGTCTAGCTCAGTCCCAAGAGGCTATGGTCTGCTGCGAATGGCTTTTCTGTTAGAGGGTCTGGCTCAGTAAAGGGCTGGATTGTGAACCTGTTGCTTGTTGATGTGGCTTCTCCTGCAACGTGGGAAATGATATCAAGGAATAACTTTGCTCTGTTGAGAGCAAGGATTCACTCGGTGGTGTAGAAGAGCAGGGAGTGTTTTCTCCCTTGCCAGTTTGTTTCCACTCGTCATTGCCTACTGCTAGTTCCTGTCAGATGGAAGCAATGATGGATCCATGTAGATCCAAGAATGATGCTTCACTTCCTTCTGGGAAACCGCTACAGAGCTGGCGAGAAAGAGCACTGGCAGCTGCTCCAGGAGCACTTCAGCTCCTTGCTGTTGAAGTGTTGCAGAGCAAGGTTTTGCCGTAACAGCAATAAGCCTTTTCCAGTTGAATTTCTTTCTTTTTTATACAATCTTCTAATGCAGGTAATCTAACCTGCAATTTGAAGCTTAGAGTATCCCTTTTGCCGTCATTGACAACCCCTAGCACAAGTAAGGCTGTCATAGCAGTCAAAGTGTTGCGGAAAGAAAAAAGCAACAATGAAAGCCATTAATTCAGCAGCAGAAGCTGATTAAGTGGTGCTGGGTTCTTGACTTTGCATCTGACAGTAATAATACTTACTCTGCGTTTCAGTCATATAAAAGTTCATATGCTACAGGTAAGGCTCTTGCCTGCACTTTGAAGCTTGTGTATGGCTGCCTTTCTGACAGCTTTCCATCCCCTCCAGTGCACTGACTCTTTACATGGTTATGCAAGAAATGCTTCTGAAATTAATGCACATTAAGTCGTTTTGGTCAAGAGATGCTGGGTGCTGTGGTATTCAATAAAGTTTATTCAAAACGTGGTGCTATTTTCAGTCAAATTCTGCTAAATCCTGTCCTGAAATCCTCTGAATATTTTGCTGTTGAATATTCTGGTAAGCATGATGACTGGTTCACTGTGTTAATCCTATATGGTCTTCCTGTCTGCAGCTAATCCTGAGCTGTTGTTGCTGTTCTGCATACATGAGTAAGATTCTTTCCCCCCTCCCCTTGATGATACCCAGTAGAATTCCAGCTGACTACTAGAAGATAACAGATCAAATGTCCTGCTGTTCCTTTTTCTCCTCCTTAAGTATAAAGTTGAGTTTCTTCTACTTGAAAAACAAAACCTGGAGAAGTAGGAAAAATGTCTTTGATCTGTTAATGCTCTATCTGAAGGCATGCACTGGCTCTGACTCTGCAGGATGTCCTCAGGAATCTCAGCTGTAGACAAATCTGGAAGAAAAGACATGTTTAGAGGAAGTTTCCGAATTCACGTAGATTTTACCGCATTTCTATCACAACTTCTCATTAGAGATGAAGCTGATAGTGATGGCTATAGTTAATATTGTTCCCCTAAAATAAAGTTATTGGATTTTCCTAGTTTTCCCTTGCACAGTGAAACGCAGAGAGGTTTTGTTGGTTTGGGTGGGTTTTTTTAATTTTTTTGTTTGGTTTTTTTGTTTGTTTGTTTTTGTTTTTTTTAAACCTGGACCTACCTGTGGGAGATTTGCTTTGGCAAAATCTGTCCCCTTCTGGTGGAAAAAACTTTTCCTTTGGGACAGTTAGTATCACCTCAAAATTACTACTTGACCATGTTTCAGATTTAGTAGAAAAGCTTATGTAAGGAAGGGAGATAATTTAACCTTGGGTTGATTTCCCCCACCGATTTCACCCATGGGACAGACATTGTATCTCCTTATAGTAAGATCGGCATACTTGCGTAAAATGTGTTAATATAACCTATATTGACATGGTTGCATGGGATGGGTATATTTGGCATATGTGTGTAATATAAATGCCCACACTTGCATTTAACTGCTAACATCAAAATGTCATGAACTGGAGAGTCCACGGTAACTTAAGTAAAACCTTTTCTTAAAAACTGCATAATATTTAGTTGATGTAAAATGTCATAATCACCCACATCTTTCCTTGGAAGAGATTGAATATTTTTTTTTCTTTTAAATAGGCTTTCAAAGGATTCATTAAGAAAATGAAATCCAAGAAGAAAAATAGTTGACCCAGCAGTTTGAGGCCAATGAGGCAAAATTCCCAACAAAATCATGTGTAAAGTCCCTTAAGTGAGTTGTGCCTGAATGACTTCGTTATGTATTTTCTGAAAACTCTCAGTATTGAAATGTGGAAAAAAAGGGCTAGATGAATAATGCAGTCCTGTCAGCCATTAGAATATGGCTGTGGCTGTCACTGTATTGAAAAGTAGCTTGTTGCTTTCCCTACCCAAACAGAGGTAGTGTCCCACCTGGAATCAGCAGTGTTACCACGTTCTTCATTTGCCTGAGGAAACTCTTGATCCATTGTAGATTGGAAATTTTAATTTGGTTTGGGGTTTTTTTGTGGGTTGTTTTCATTAGGATACAACATGGCCTTTTAATGCATTTGAAGATAAGATGAGAATCAGGCGCACACAAAAAATAAAGGCTCTGAAAGAGCGCTGTTACTGAAATCATGATATACTGGGGAAAAAAAAAAATGCTCCTCTCTTTTCCCCCGTTTGCACCCTCACTGGGTACAGGTTTTACCAGAAGCCTTTAGTAGGTTTATTGCTAGCATTGAGAACACTCTGGTGTTGATTTTTTCCATTAATTTTAATGAATGGGGAGCAGGCTGAATAATAGTCATGTAGAAGGTGCTATTGGAAATGCACGCTTTGTCAGCACTGTGGTGGTGATTAATAGTGTGTCATTTCTTTGATGGTGCGCTAACAATTCAGCACCAGAATGCAAGCCCTTGATAAAGGTGGGGAAGTGGCTGGGAAAAAAAAAAAGTCTCCTCTTCCTCTCTTTCTTACATGGACCACAAAAAGAGCCTGTGGCTTGGGCTGTCTGAGGAACCCAAGTCCTTTTCTTTAGCAGAGGCTGGGAATGGGCTATAGCAGTGCAAGCTACTTGCACAGGGCTACAGCGATGGCTGGTTAAAGGTGTGGTTGGAATGGAGTCTAGTTGACAAGTGCTAGTGTCCTGGTGTTGACAAGGCAGTATTTTAACATGATAATCTGTCATCTTAAACTCTTAAGGGAAATCAAGGGTTTACCACATTCAGATGCATGAGCTAAAACTGTCCTTTGCCTTTTCTACACAAAGACTTTACTTTTAATTTTTTTTCTGGTGAAGATGAAGTCAACTCATTTTGAGTCCTAATCAGGAAGTGATTCAGAGTCTGTGCTCATTAAATCCTTCCCTTCACTCCTGGGACTGCCAGCGAGGATGTCACACATTACCTGCTGATGAGATGATGTTTTTGTGAAGGAGATGAACGCCCCAGAAAGTATTCTCATAGTGCCAAACCACTGGGAAACTGGAAGGGGTCTGGAAAGCCACAGCGAGGCTGGAATTTGAGTACTTCAGCTAGTTCTATCATCGCTCTGTTAAGCAGCTGCTTACCCATTAGAGAGAACTCATCTTTGGTCGTATGTGATTTGGGGGACATGGAGGTTGAGCCCTGCTGTTCTCGTTATTTGAAGTTTCAGATTGTCTTTGGGTTATTAGGGTACAACACAGAGCATTTAATTCCCCTTATCAGCTCCTTTAGTCATCATTTGATTGGATGGATCCTTTTCAATTTTTTTCCATTTTTCTCTTTCTCGTATTTCATGTATTCTATTGTTTTATTAGTTCAGTGGCCTTTTTGGGTCATTGCAGTCTAAGTATTCTGACTTTTATAAAGGTCTTGGTGACTAAATATTAGTGACCTCTATTCATCTTCCTTGGGCTTCTCCAAGGCAGTGCAATCTGACTTGGAGCTGCACTGTGCTGCAGTATCAGCGAGTTCATCGCATGGTGAATCAAAACCCATTTCTTCTCTGCAGATGAAGGTGTTCGTTCAGTACGTTGCATTGCTGAGTGTCTGCTTCAGTGTTTGGGGTAAAGAGGATCCCTGCAAAAGAGGTAGAGGAAGAACTAGCCTGTGGAGCTTCACCAGCCCAAGTAAAATAAAGAAATGTACCGTGACACAGTTAACAGTATATTGTTAGATTCAGGAGTTTCCTAGGAAAGACTAACAAGCTAAGCACAACTGACTTTGAATTTCCAAATTATATAAGAGGAAATGGAAGAGTTAGCATTAACTTCATTAGGGAGCTTGTTATACCAACAGAAGTCTTTTTGGTAGACTCGTATTTTGGGGCATTCCTTCTTGGGCACCATCTATGAGGCATTTTACCTAGCTCGAACTCTGCCTTTTGGTCAGAGCTGAATGGACATGGGTCTGAGGAGAATTTGGGGTTCCAAGGTTAAGAAATCTTGGAATTGATGCTGCCATAATTTGACCATTTTATGCATTATATTCTGCCATTATCTGGGCAATTCTTGTCAAATAGACATGTAACATAAGAGCTTTCCTTATGCTCAAACTTGCTTTTTCCTTCTGGTAACACTCTGCCTCATTTGTTATTCTCTGCTGCACACTGAAGTGAAGTGAGAAATGGGTTTTACAAGTGAAATAAGGGTGTCCAACATCAGGATGGAAGAATTCTTGAGAAATATCTGCATGCACAAGGAGAAACAAAAACTGTTCAAGCAACCTGGACTGTGGCCTTTGGTAACTCAGAAGTACTTAGTTTGGGAGACTGTATTTTAGCAGGCATTTTTTTCTGTGTGATGCAGGCTTTTTAAAAAGGCGAGGGGGCAGAAAAGGAACACCCCAAAATTTCAAAGTCCTGCCTTCCTCCCAAAACTGAGAGCAAGCTCTTAGGGAGGGGCAGAGAACAACTATGGGAGACTTCACCCACAGTATTTAAAGTTTGGGAAACTTTGAAATGGGAGTCACTGAAAGCAGAAGCTTGTAACAGGGTGTGTGAAACGGGCTTTTCAGGTGTTGCTGCTGGCTGCATCTGACACACACAAAGCTTAAATTTTTAAGCAAGGGGAGATTTTAATGCCGCCCAAATGTTGCTTTTATGCATAGAACTCTTTGCATCTCTAGCTGCAAAATGGCACACTGTCACCATGGGGAGATCTTTGAATTGAAGGGCCTTTCTCTAATAAAAGGTCTGCTTCACTGTAAAGGGGATACTAGGGTTGTATCGTCTTGAAGGGCAAGCTGGTAAATGAGATGTTATTATCTCAGTGTGTTCCTTTAGTAAAATATTTAAAAGTGGCTCACTCCTGGTGAATTACCTGCTGACCTGATCCTCTAGCAGCCTTATTAAATAGTTGCCTGTTGTAACATTCTTTGTGAAGTTAAAGCATGTCCCACTGCACTAAGCACTATTTCAGATAGCCCCATTATAACAAAAAGTCTTTATATAGTAATAGTGCAAACCGATGGCTCTCTTGGGTGCTTTCATAATGAGGTTTTATGGTAACTGTTCTCTGATCCCATTTCTCCTTTTACCAGTGTATCAGATTTACTCAATTTCTCTCCATATTCATAGAGCTTAACAAATTTGCTCTTCTCACTCCTCCGATGATCCAAACAACACCACTTCTGATACAGAATGAGTTTACCAAAACAAACGGTGGCATAAAATAAGGGTGTCTTTGGACAGCACAGTTGCTTGGGCTGGCATGGCTTAATGAGCTTCTGCTCATCAGCTGAGCTGCCGTAGCTAGCCATGTATGCGCTCCTTGCCCTGAGCAAATGCAAAATGAAATGAGTTAGTTTAAAATCTTAAAATTTTGCAATTTAAAAGCTCATACTCTGCTTGAGTACTGGGGCGCTCTGATGCTGTTGCATGGCCAGTGGTAACTTGATTTCTTTTGGTCATCTGCCTATAACCTGAGAAGAGTTTTAAAAGCAAATAAATGTTTCTATTCGCCATATGGTGGTAGGCAGCTGCCCTTGCTGGTGCTGCTTGAGGTTTGCAATACTGTTACAGCAACAGAAATAAGGGGGATGTGGCCAGCACCTGAACAAACAATTGCACTTGTGCCTTGGGCTTTGAAACTATATTCCTTGGATATTCTTGAGTGGAGTGGAAAAAATCTTAAGCTCCTTTGATGTCTTTCCTGACCTCGTATCTAATTACATTATTTTTTGATAGCTTTCCCTCAGGAGTTCCTTATTTTAAATGCATTTTACAAATACGCATTCAAATGAGCCTGATACTATTAATTTTTGTAGTCTAGTTATTTTATATTGCTGACCATCCCCTTGGTACTTGAACCTCTTCCTACAGAGAATCTTAAGTGTACCTCAAGAACCTGTGGTCTGTCCTTCTCACTGAAATAGAAAGCATGACTGGGTTAAAACCTTCTGTTTTTTTCTCTGTTGACTCATGTGCCTTCTCCCTGTTTGACTATGTTTGGTTTTATTCTGATGCATCTAGACAATAAGAAACAGGTGCTCAGAGACTGCCAGTTCTGGTTCTGTGATTTCTACCAGTCAAGTTTGCCAAATCCCATCTTTATGCATTGAGACTTGTGGCAGTGGGAGCTGGCAGCGTGCAGTGGGAGCTGGTGGTCCGGACCACAGCTTTGCAGTGGGCCAACAGGTATTGGTGTAGGGTGATGGATATCTCCTAGCTGTGTATTCTCTGGGAGCTTCCTGTCTTTGCCACTGGCCACCTTCATCTCTGCGTGCTGCAGGCTTATCTATCCCCAAAAAAAAGGGGGATTGAGAAAATGATCCGTCCTAAGGTACCACAAGCTCTGTTAATAGGAGAGCGTTATGTCTGGGTGCAGTGATTGATCTTTTGTGTATCCTTCCACAGTTTATCTCAATCCTGAGAATTATTTTTGCCCTCTGAAGAGCTATTTTGTTAGGTGTCGGCTCTGTTTCAAGAAAAAGAGGAAAAAAAAAAAAAGATAAATTTCAAAATGTCACATGAAGCAACAGCAAAGAATAATCCTTTCTGGAAAAATGCTGTAGGAGCTGGTGTGGCTGCTCCTTTGGTCTCTGCTGCTGTTTGACCCAGCCTACAGACTGCCCAAACTCTGCAGCAGTAGGACTAAAACAGCTCCTGGATTCAAAGCTTCTCTAGCTTAAAGTTTTATTGAAAAAGGTTTGTTGGGCTCTGCTTGCAAGCCTATACGTACCACACTATGCTGACTGTGAGGTCCGATACCATCTCAGTAATTAAGTGCCAGCATCCTACAGCACAGTGGGCTTAATAGGCTGTCAGCAGCTTAAATGCCACCTGATATTAAATTTATCAGTCTAACTTTTTCGGCATTCTGCAGCTGATCCACGGTAACAATGACCATGGCAAGTTATGTATAGAGGGTGCCTACTGCACAGGCACTGCTTGGTTGCTTTAATTGCTGATCTGTTATCTTCCTCAAAAGACAGGAGGAGTGAAGGAGAAGAAAGGCAGCACTCTACTTAAGGGAGGTTTTTGCCCAGCTGCCATCAGTCCATTCTTTAGTAGACTTTTTGAGCTTCCAGTGCATCAGGCTGTGATGACCGGCAACGCAGCTGTGTCCCCTGGGCAATGGGAAAGGGTGCAGGGTAGCAGGCCAGCCCACCAAACCTGGGTCTGACCACGATGGAGATGCCCAGCAAGTGCCTGCAGTGGGTGCATGGGGTGCTGGGAGCCCGCTTGCATGAGCAGGGCTAGCTTCTTCCCCCCCGTCCCACACAGGGCACGCACAGCTGCTGCTAAACTGGCTGCAGCAAGAACTACCTGCTTTTTTGCTGGCTTTTTTTGCCGGAATGGCCCAGCTGCTGCAAGGAAGGGGGCAAGAGTGAATGGCCAGGAGGTGGGAGAGGGCCTGGGGCTTAGATTTGCTTGTGCTGCTGTGGAGCTTCACCCTTATTGACTGCTCCAAAGAGCAAAAACTTCCATTATTCAGCATTATGTAGAAGACATGGTACTGTGCAGTCCTAGCTGCATTAGAGTTCCTCACCCCCCCCGAAATACAAATAATGGTGAGAATTCATCCCTCTCTGCCTTATTTTCTCCTGTTGTAAGTTGAGGCTAATGATATGCTCCGTTTTTTAAACTCTTCGGGATCGGTGGAGGAAAAGCACTATGTAGTTATTAAAGTGCAGCTTTTATGGTGTTGCCTTTAGAAGGAAGGGAGAAAAAATGTATTCACTTGGCAAAATATTGTGTTGTAGATGGAGCTTTGGGAATCTGACTTTCATTGTTAAAGCTAGAATTAAAAAGGATGGTTCTGCTGTATATTCTCATACCAAAACCAGGCCTGTGTTGAAGCTGCATAGAAGCTTTCTGTGCCACTGGAAATGTATAAAAAAGAAAAAAGAAGAGCAAACTGAAACAAAAGAAGGACTGGTCAAAAATAAAATGAAGTAAAGCCAGTGATGCCTGTGAGTGCCACTTGTCTGTCTGTGGGACTCAGAGATGCTTAGGCAATGTCACATTGAGTTCTTAGCGGTGTATACGCTTCTGGCCACATCATTTTCATGGCCATTAAGTTCAAATGCTTGTCTGTTAACTGAGATGAAAGAAGTGAAGAAGCCTGCAAATTCTGAAGCAGCTGTGCTGCATGCAATTTGCCTGAGAACTGTACCTCAAAATACCGTTTTTACCTACTTTGAACAAGGCAGAGACTGATATGAATGCCTCATTGTTTTGTCTCAAGATTATTTTCCCAGAAAATACCTTTCACAATATTTATTTTTTGGTAAATGCATGGATATAATTATAGATAAAGGCTAATTTGTGTCTCTGAATATTGTACTGTCAAATGGAAGCTGAGTGGTTTAATACCAAAATGGGACATCACATTTAAATCATGCCTAGTGTTTTTTATGTTTTTACAATAGATTCAGTAGCTAATCATCACCTAAATTGGCTTTCCTAAATAACATGCCATATTAGGCAGTCTAATGGTTTATTTGGAAAATGGGAAGCAAAAATGATACTGCATTGGGTCAAGAATGTAATACTGAAGTTAAAAAGAAGACAAAAACCAATGCCACATTTGTCTGCCCATGTGCACTCAGCCTTGCTGAGCACATGGATTTGCTGATCACCGGAGTGCTGGAAAGTTTGATGAATTTGATTGATTAATTGAAAATCTGAAAAATCTTAATGAAAACTAACAAACATGTAATTTTTTTGTAGCAACGTCCAAACTGCAAGGTGAAATTTCTTGCTCAAAGCACCATGGGATGTTATCAATACTCAGATCTTAAAGCCTACCTGTGTACGGATTTCTGGAAAATGAGGATAGAGTCGTGACATTGTCACCACAATGGTATCATCCAAATCATGGAAAAAAAAAGCTGTGGAAGTCAATTCTTTCAGTCTCAAAATCAATAAAAGCAAAGTATTTCAGGGGAACAGTCTGCTTTCCCATGCATTGGGCCAAGTTGCTCATGCTCACCATTTATTTTTTTTCTTTGTGATATCAGATGTGGCTAGATCAAACAGCAAACAACTCTGTCCATCACCCAGCTGGAAGAAACTAAGGCACTGCAATATACAGCTCAGCTAGTATTCATATGGTCAGCCCACATGATAATGATTTAAATGATCATAAAGCTGTTCTTTTTATAATACAGAACAAAAATTAAAAAATAAAAAAAAGTTGCTTGGTAGGCTTACTAGTTGCCAAACTTTTCAGAATTATTTTGCTATGGAACTGTTTAGTAGTTCCTGTGAAATTTGTGTTATTTATTTGTAAGCCCAGATGAAAATGCTCAACTAAATATGACCCCAATCAGTTAAAACATTTGCAAGTTACAGAACTGTGGCCAAAAGAAAAGTCCTGCTTCTGCCAAAAAAATACTTAATTTAAAAAAAATGTAATTTTACAGGTAGTTATTTTTTAATGCAGACAGGTGTCTTTTTGGTGTTTAAAACCTGTCTTTTATTGGGCAAGAGATATTGGAAAACGGAATAGCTATGGAGAGCTTGTGGAAACTTGTTTTGGAATGAATAAAACTGCAATTTTAGCACTCTGTATTTTTCTGGTGTGCTTACAAACGGCTTTGTGTGGAGAACTGAGGGGAAAATGTTGCCTTTACAGCCATGATGCATTCCAGGTATGAGTTTTCCAACTATAAATTGTCTTAATTCCCTTCTGATACGTGTTTTTAGAGTTTGAGAGAGAGCAGTTGCATTTTGTGGGTATGACAGAGACAGGGCACTTGTGTTAGACCTGGTCCCATTGATTTCAGGTGAGCATTGAATCAAGGCTTTGATGCTTTAGTGGGGCTATAGATGATGCTGTTGGAGGGAGGAGGAGAAGGATCTTCAGCTCTAGTGCTGCTCTATAGTGGCCACTCACCAGTGTTATAGCTTGGTTCAACCACTTGCTACCAAATTTCCTGAGTTGTTCTGGGAGATGAGCATCCTCTGACTCGGGGGATAATCAATCAGTTCATTTATAATGCATGCTCATCAGTTGGGCTTTAATTTGTTTATTTGTTGTGTTACTAATTTGACGGGAAAGATTTCTTCAATGTATGCATGTGGTTATTTGTATAAAGAACTGCTGCTCTGATCCTGGTAGCTGACAGCACTGACCCCTCAGGACAGCACTATTCACTCTAGAAATACCTTAGCCTTGTAAATAAGGAGTTTGCATAGCACTAGCTAGAGATTTAAAAGAACAAAGAAAGACTCCTCTTTCCTCTCTCTTGAACCGATTAAGTATCTTGGCTTTGTTTTGTTGCTTTACTACATACAAAATAGGTCCTGACAAACTTCTGAAGGGATAAGTTGGATTCTTCCAGTCTTGGAAACGTCCAGATGCTTTAAAAATCATCTTAAAAGGTACTGCGTTGTTGAAGTTGTAGCCGTGATGGAGGAATTACTGGGTGAGACATTCTTTGCTTGTCTTGAGAGATCAGACTAGATTGTAATAGTGGTGTTTTCTTGTGGAAAAGACTCTTTCTTTCTTTGGGATTGTTCTAAACTTGAGTCGTAACAGCAAAAAATCCTTATGCATTACAAGAGTGTCCTGTCTCCTAGCTTAACCTCCTCAGCTGGCATAAATCACTGCAGCCTTTTTTTATATCAGGTCACAGGCTTGGATAAGCATATTTATTCATATCAAGCCGCTGAATGTTTTGAGGTTCATCTATGACTAACTGAAAGTCTTTAAAAATAGACCAAACATCAGAAAGCTCTTGAAATGTTTTGTGATATAATGTCTACTTCAGATAAATGGGATAGTCTCAATTGCCTCTTATAGTTGGTTCATTTTAATGGATTTTTATCCTCTTTTCTTTCCCTGATCAAAACAAATGCAGCTCACCTCTGGTATGAGGTCAGATAGGCGCTTGAGGAGATTTGCTAATGCCCATGGTTATAATAACAGGCATGGACCCACCTGATGTAAAAGGCCTCCTTTGCGCTCGTCCCTGCACATCCAGATCACCTGCTTGCGTGGGGACAGTCCAGGGCAGTCTCTGGATGCTCTGACACAGTCGGAATCTTACTCTCAACTATGTTAAGAGTGAGGTTTGGTACATGGGTGACGGTTACCTGTTGAAAAACATCTAATGAAGACTAAGTGAGGGGCTGCAAGACCTAGTGTAGAACAGCTTTTTAGATGAGGCTTCCCTTTAATTAAGGATCTTCCCCAGCATTAAGCGTGCCATTTGTTTACTGGGATGATGTTGTTTTGAGGATTCCTGTGCCTAGGCTTTTGGTCCTTGAGAATTTGGTGCCTGTATTGGCATGCCACTTAAACAAGGCTTGTGCTAATGGATCTTGGATCTGAGCCTGTTGGTTCTGGGTTTTTCCGTAACAGACATTGACACCGATTCAAACTATAGGTAGCTCATGTGGTTGGGATGCAAGATATAAAGGAGACACATACTGAACAGTTTCAGATGAATATGAGGGACAGACAGTCCAGAGCCATTGGCACCTACAGAGGTCCCAAAAGGTGAGATGTTACTTTTTTTTTTTTCTTTTCATTGTATAGGGATGAAAAGGCTCCTCTTAAGTTGAAATTCGGTTATGTTCTTCTTCATGAATTTAAACCATTTGGTGGGGCAGACAATTTGAAGTGGAAACTGAATGCAGTAGTATCATTAAGCCCTATGCTGGGCAAGTAGATTATGGACCACACACAGAGGCTTGAAAACATTTAATATTAAAAATCTCGTTACGTAAGGGGGCACAAAACAATGTAAAAGACTTGGGGCCACTCTTGCAGCTGGCATAGATCAGCATAGCGCCATGGATTTCAGGGCAGCAACACCAATTTCTGCTAGTTGAGGTTCTGGCCTTTAATCTGTCTTTAATCTAATAAAATCGAGCTGCTCTAATTACCATGGTGTCCGTCAGAAATATGTTTGCCTGAAATGATAAAGCTGAGTTGGATCCTGGAGCCCACACAAGTCAGCAAACACTGTGCAAATCTGAGTTAAACCATTTGTTTGCCCACTTAAGGAGAGGTTGTCCACGGTCATGGTATGTGTGGAAAGACAGCGGGGGAGTGAGAGGAACAACTGAAACATATGGCCAAAGTGAGCTGTCTCTTTATTCCAATGCATCAGGATAAGACAAGCTGTTGAACCGATGAGAAAACTTCTTTATATATATGCCATATTTCAAGATTAAAACTGGAAGAAATTCAGTACCACTGATCTTGCATATATGTTTGAATGAAGGTATAGCAAACTGTTAAACTAAAAGCAGGGAAAAAAGTCCCCAAGCCCAACCTCCCCAAATCCATAATAGCTGCATCATTATGTGAAAGAAAGCAGCAGTTCTCCCACAAAAGTGTCCATAAACTGAAACCTTATCAATACTTCCAGATGCTCACGGGCTTTATGATACCGTTAAGTTTAATTGCACTGATATAATAGACTGTATTTGCGTGGGACAAGGTCTTTTCAGAATCAGGTTTGGGGAGCATGCAAGCACAAGAGAGGAGTGACATAAATTGAGACATGCTCTTCGCTGCATCTTAACTGTTAATTTTTGACCTTGTGTTTCTTGAAGAAAAATGTGGAAGTGGCATTTTCCCCGTATCTGTGACCTCCCGAATGGTCAAATTTAAGAACTTTCTGTATTGCAGCTGCACTTGCTGCAATTTATGCCCTTGCAGTGACAGTTAATTTAGTTTTTAGTAAGTATCATCACTTTATTATTTAAGCCAAGAATTATAATTTTAAGCTCTATTCCTTAGGCTGATTCTCCTCCAGTCAATGGAAAGGGGAGTTTTACCATTAGTTTCAGGGTGAACAGAGGGGCCAACATTCACTGGGTCTGAAAATCCCAATTTGCAATGAATCCAGGGAGAAGCTTGGTGCCTGTCCATGAAGTCTTTTATGAGCAAAGGCTTTCCATCAGAAAACCTAATATTTGCAGGTTTTATCAGCTGTCCTACTGGAATAAATTCATCTCGTTGTCCATTCCCATCATTAATTCAATACATCTGCTTTGTTTTATAAAATGTAGCCACCCACAAATGTTGACGTACCAGTAACATTTGATAGCATCAGGTCGCTTTTAAGAAATTCAGGAAAAAAAGCACCACTATTCTTTTCCTCTCTCCCCCCAAGAAAGCTCAGGCACCTACAGGGATTTCTTATCTCCAGACCAAGATACCACCTCAGAGCTAGGAATGAAAAGTACTTAGAATTTGTCATCTTTTTTTGTTACACGTAGAAATAAAGATACCAGTATGACAACTGGTGGCTATAGTATGGCTTGCTGTGAGTAACACCAAGCGGCTGTGCCCCAGCTTTGCCTTCGCAGTACCTTCTGAAATGTCCTCAATGAAGAATGCAAAAGCCAGAAAGATCATGTTGTCCTTGTAGCATGGTCAACATCCCAGGTCAGAGACAGCAATCCTGTTCTCAGTGCAAGGGAACAGCACTAAGTGACTGGCCTCCTAAGGCAGTCAGGAATTTAAGAGCATAACTTCCAGTGCCCCAAAGCTGCAGATGTTTTGCACAATGTATGGATAGGTTTTTTTTCCCCTCATTTTTTTGTTTGGTTTAAGGTGGTGCTTTTGTGTCTGAAAGTGTTGCTAAACATGACCTCACATAACAATATCAAAGGAATTGCCCTTCATGTAATATAAAATATAAGTGAATCTTTTGTGGAAAATATATATGATTATTTTGAAACTGAAAAACAGAATTGTGACAATTTTTACATGAGAATAATCAAAAGAAATGAATTCTCCTACTTATTTGCGCATGCAAGTATTGGCAACAAGACCAAAATCATAGTGCATATTTTGGCGGCTTCTGTCAGTTTGATGTCTTGTGTGCTTTTAATAAACATTCATGGTCCTGCATTCTCATTAAATGGGCATATTTATGTTCTAGCACTCAGTTGGGAGGGAAGGATTGCAACTGTTATTTTATAATGGGGAAATTTGTTTGGCATCAGTGCATATGCAAAACAGAGTTCTGCTTCTGGACAGTATTGACTAGGTGATCAGCTATTGCAATGAATTTGAATAGTTTCAAAGAATGAATAATGCAAACAAATGAACAATCTAATTAAAGGACAAAGAAAATTTTATACAGTCTATACAGACAGGATTGCTATCCTGTCTCACCTAAAAGAACGCATTTTCTTTTTCTTTTATGTTCTCCTAATGGTCCAGCTGTAGTTACTTTCTGATTTACCTGGTATCAATATTCTGCAAAGTACTTTGGGAGTTGTAGTTCGCTGAGCACATTTTTACCTACCGCCAGATGTCAAGTATAATCTTTTGGTTCACGTGCTGGCTGACAGAGCCATGCTATTTCATTTAGCTTTGTTGGAGTGTATTCACTGCTTTTTGGTTGGCTTTCAGTTGCAAATCATAACTTGAAGTACATTTTATTTTGTGTTTGTGTACCGCACAGGACTATGATGAGCAATTTTTCTAATGACAATAGTTTCACAAATTCAGCAGCCAGGGAAACATGTAGGTCACTGTGGTTACACACCCACAAAATCTTTGGTTTAGAGTTATGCCATTTGTGTTTGCGAAAGAGTGGAGCAACTTTGTTCAATACTTTCTCTTTATGGATATACAGGAGAGAATAAAATATGTAGGCCAACTAGATTGTATAGAGCCAGGGATGCTTCACAGAGGATTAGTGAAAACAATGGTTTTTTTTTTCCATGTTACTCTTTGAGGACTTTCAGCTGAGACAGCTTTTTCTATACATCATATATGTGATACTTATGCTACATAACTTAAGTATTTTTGGAAGTTGATGGAGTGCTAGCATTGGCCAACAGCTCTCAACCATCCTAGGACCATCACCTGCCAAATCCTTCCTGGAATTGTGTTCCTGCATCAAGTACTCTACTGAGTGTTTTAATTTTTTTTCATCTTGCCTCTCTGAAGTGATAGTTACTGTCAGAAATCTAGACCTACATCAGTCCTGATTCAGCCTGAGTGTGTGTATGTATAAACACAATATATGTATTTATTTTTCCATTATTTTGAAAGATTCTTGAAAGTGGTTCTAGGAGGTGCATAGCTCTGCTTTTCTTTCTCTGGGTGAAGTACTCCCTTTTATTACTATAAGAAAATCTTTAGCTCTTCTCCATTACTGTGTCATTTAGTCATTATAGGCAGATGAGTTTGTCTTCTAAAAAGTGCCTTAAAGATGTTAAAGTGATAGCATTACAATTTAAAACTCTTCTGACACTGTCTATTCCACTGGAGTACTAAATCTTGTCTTCACATGCGAATGAAAATCAAAGAAATCTTTCACTTGCTTGACAATTGTTGCAAAATATAAGAAAATGCTCACACTTTTACGTAGTAATGACTGTGTCATCTCAGTGAAGTTCAAAGAGCAAACCCTTTTATGCACATAAACAGCATTTACTTTTGAGAGCCATTGCTATTTCCTAGACTTTTGCGGCAAAAATTTAACAAAGAATTTTGTCGTTACCGTGCCATTTACCATAGTGTCACTTAAATGTTCTTGCTCATTCATATTCTAAAAAAGAAAAGAAAACTACATTGTTGAAAAAGCCAAAACCTCCTAACTAACAGACCAGAAACAAACTGAGAAGCATGGAAGGTTTTTTTCCTTTTGTGCATGATGGTGTAGCTGACATCTGCATGGCACCATTTAGGAGGGAAGTAAGAAATGGCGTATCTGTAGTTTCATCTCCAAGTACCAAAGCTGTAATGAAAGCTGTACAGCAGGTGAAGTTTCACAAAAGCAAGGTCTCTTCTAGAGTGTTACAGACTTGAAAGCAGAGCAAAATTTCATGGTTGAAATGCCATCATCAGGGTTGAAAGTGTCCTCTGTTCTTTTCTTCCAGGTAGACCAAAAGCTAATAACTCTGTGTGCTGGTCAATTCTCTAATATGTGGGGGAGAGGGGATAATAGTTCTTTCATCTTTAATTTTTTTCCTGTAGTTTCTGAAATCTGAGTTTCCATGGGGTTTTGTGTATGTGCACATGCAATTGATACTGCGAACAGCCTAGTCCAAGATCTACGACTCTGTAATAACAGAGGAACAACTGCCGAGTACGACTTGCCTTTTTAATTATTGCTTCAATTATGGGTACTCAGCATTTGTAGTGGCAATCAATACAATAATCAAGGCATAACCAGGAATCATTGAGTAGAGCAAAATCCATCACATTTACTTAGCCTTTGTGACCCTTGGGAAAAAAATCTGGGTTTTACTGAATTATTGTATCCATGATAATTAAGGTAAAACTGGATAAGAAGGGACGACTTCTGATGTCAGGTGCAATCTTCTCTCACCCTGTCTCCCAGGACAGAGGATGCCTAGCCAGCAATGAATGTCATGGGTATTTTCATGGGGTACATTTAAATTGAAGGGACTGGACGGTGTTTCCCCCTGCCATGTGCTGTTCCATGGGAATGAGTAGGATCTTCCTGGCCAGGGGGATGTTGAGCCCAGTCAGATTTGGGGGCAAGCTGGCAGTTTTCAAACTCAAGGTCCGTTACCTTCTGCCTCTGCTTATCATCCTTGCAAGACCGAGCTCCTGCTCTTGCTTTATCTGACACGTATTAATCACACACATCCCACTCCCCCAACTCTGGGACCTGCCTGCCTGCCTGCAGCTTTGAGCAGGACTTGTGCAAGCTGGCTATCTTCTCTGCATGGAGTTTGCTGAAGCTGCAGCTCAGTCCCCCAGGTTGGTTCCTCTGCTCCTCCCACCCCACATATATAAAATCCTGACCAGACCATGGTTTGCAACGTGGCGTAGGGACTACTGACCTCTCAGGCACTTCTGGTTGCAGATTCTGGGCTACAAGTTCCAAACAATGAAAAGATCTCTTTGGGAATTAATACAAGAGTCCTAATGAACCTTTATCTGTATGTTCTTTTTCATTTTTCCATTGCCTGCGTCTATTAGCCATACAGTAGCATTTCACTTGCTGTATATTTGATGTTACTGGTGTGGGGCAACTGGCAAGTGATTTGTTTTTTAGACTTCAGGAAGGATGTTGTCTTCCTTGAAAACCATTTCGGTATCTCTCCATAGAGACAAAAATAAAATGAAGGGGGTCAATTCCTACAGCAGTGATTTTGTAGTAGCTTTGTTGGATAAAACTGATTACTTACATGGCCAGTGAACTTGCATTGCTTGTTTGATTTGGGTTGCATTGTATGAACTGAAACAAAAACCACATCCAGACTGCTTTGGAGTGGAAGAATTCTGCTATCAGTTCAATCTGTTTTCCTTGTTGTTGTTTCCATGTAATGAAAAGATAAATATGCAAACATATTTACTTCATTAATTTTAAACAGTGCCAGGAAAAAGGCTCTGTCTAGGGATGGTGGAAAAATATTGTGAAAATTAGCTCTACATATTTTGCTTTCAGTCAACTCTGTTAATTAGGATCAAAGTACTGCAATTTTTAAAAGTTCTCACTGCCTCTTCCCACACATTTCCATATTTCAAAAAGATGCGGTTAACTAAGTCTGAGATTGTCAGTTAAGCCTATGGGAATGAGGGTTCACGTACTAATAGCTGGGTACCAACACCTACGAGGCCTCAGAAGATGGTAGGATTAGCTGTGGAGTGAGGGCAGGTTGGGCTGCCTGTCCCTTGGGGTGGCCATGGGGATGGGAATGGGGCAACCCTTTTCCCATCCATCCTCCTTGCAGGTTCTCTTCTGTGGGTTGGTTGTGTGTGGTTTCATTTTCGGTCTGATAAAACAAGTGCTGTGAGATAGCTGCTTTTACAGGTGTGAAAACATCTCTTTTTGCCTTGTAATTAGCAGTGGGATACTTGGAGGAAAAAGGAAAAAATGACTAATAAACTGGGTTGGTGCTTTCCACCAGTAGATTGCGGTTTTCCAAATGAGCTCAATACCAAATGAAGTCCATAAGGTGGTGGTTGTCTGAAAAAAAACCTGAGGCACAGAAAGGTGATGCACAATCCCCCAAATCCCCAGCAGCCTGGGGACGGAGCTGCCACACCAGAGTCATCACACACAGAGGTGTTCATGTTGTGTTTTATCTGGCTTTCCTCTCAAGCATGAAGACATTTCAATTTTAAGCAGGTACATAGTTATAGAAGGATGTTGAGTCAGCTTAAAAATCATGCTGAGATAAATAATTTACCTTTATTTGCACTGATAACACTTAAAATTCCAAATACTATTTTTTCTGTGTTTGGGGGGGATTTATGACTGTAATTTACGTTGCTGTGTTTCTTTTTCTCAGTTCAGTTGCAAGGCTTACTAGTTTCATGCTTTGATATATATTTTACTTTCCCGTTATCATGCATTAGAAGACCACAGCATTTGGATTGAAAACATTGCATGAACTTCTCTGGGTTCATTGCTGGATCTCTGGTGTTCAGACTCTTAGTCAAGGCTTGTTAGAGTTTTGTTTTTAAATATAAATGCTATGTAACTGTTTATAAATCTGATGCAAAATTCTATACAACGGGCATAGATCTGGCCTAATTTAATCACGTTGGAAAAGTGTCAGGAGGTTTATTTTGCCCCCGTTGCAGAAGTGTGAGCTCTCTTCCCTCTGCTGAGAAGCCCTTGGCACTCTGCTGGTCTGTTCTCAGCGAGACGAACCTTGCCTTGTAATTCACGACGGTTGGGTGAGTTACCGCATGCATCAAATACACATTTCCCTGCTTCGAATGACTGACAACAGCATATCAGAATGGGTCATGGGCGAAGGATCGTTATTACTTAACTGTAGGTGCCTTGGAGCAGGAATCAGTCTCATTATTCTTTGTTAGTACAGCATCTTCCAGAAAGTGGACCTGGTCTGTAGTTTGGCTATAAAACAAATCCTACTGCAGGCTCTTACTGCTCTGTACTCGCTTCCTCGACTGTTACGTGTAACCGGCTGCAGAGCTGTAACTGCACAGAAGAGAGAGAAAGGCACAGGAGGCTTTCGTTTTGAAAATGAGATGATGGAAGGAGTCCGGGTTTGGTGCCAGAAATCGTCCTCTTTTGCATCTCATGAAACTTCACATTTGTTTGAACCGATCATGTGTTCCACTTTACAAATGCTCGACAGTATTGTCCCCTGCCTTTCCTGGGACACTTGCTGGTGATCTAATCTGGCTGGACACGCGTAGCAGCTACCAGCCTTCCCTTCTCTTGTTCTTGCTTCTAATAACCGTCTTGGGCATAGCTGCTGATACAAAGTACTGTGGTTTGTTGGGGTTATTTTTGGGAGTGGGGGGTGTTTAGTGTCTGATAGGGACATGATTTTCTTGAAAAGTGCACAGCTATTTGGTTAACTTTGAAATGAAATTCAAAATCAATCAAGTTCTCTCTGGGTACGGTTTATTGGGAAGCCTGTAACAGGCTCTTCTGTGGCATTAATTGTTGCAGTTTTCCGCAGCAAAGCTGGGATGCATTTGTATTCAGGCAGAGAATTTCTAGGTGCAGGGGGAGATTCAAGGCTGATTCAACCCGCATTATAAGCAGTGGGCCATGCGTGCATGCCTCCCATCCACATCTCGCTTGTGCATTCTCCTCGGCTTCTGGGGTCACCGGCCTGGAGAGCACGACCGAGGCTTCCCAGCAGAGATGCGGTCCTCGCTGACAGCACACTGAGGGTTCAGGAGCCATGGGTCCAAATCTCAGCGCTGCCTTTGCTTGGCTGCTTGATTTTAGGAAAATAGCTTCCTTTCCTCTGTGTCCCTTTGTGTTTGTGCTTTGTTAATAAGTAGGAATGCTGTTTGGTTCTCGTATAAAGTGTATTGAATTCCAAAGAGTCAATGCTCTATTTAAGCAAAGTGTAAACAGAAAGAATGAGCTATTTAGTGCTTGATGTTTGGTAGCAGAATTGAGGAAAATTACCTTTAGGTTGAAACAATAAAAGAAAGAATAAATGTGTATTGCATGTTCCTAACTAATAAAAATTAGAGATGTGGTTTCTAATCCTCAGCCTGATCTCTCTGTTTCAATTAATAAGAATAGCTTCTGTCACAGAATATTATTTTGAGACAGAATTAAAAGAACTGGTTGCAGGTGGGTCATCAGTCAGTCTGCAGTAACATGGGGTGGGTGGTCAGCCCGTGCCTTCTGAGCTGTTTGCAGCTCCTGAGCAGTTCAAGCGTGCTGAATTGCAGTGTACGGTGGCCATTTGGGTTGGGTGGGCATGGATGCCAGGAGTAATCCAAATCCCCAGCAAGGAGAGGGGAGTTAGCAGGGGGGCTGCCTGCTGAGGCTGGCAGGTCTGCTGGAGCCCACAGGCAGGTTCAGGGTGGCTCTGTGGCACAGAGGAGCTGTAGGACACATCATGTCTCTGAACTGCCGATGGGACGTGTCTCATGGCATGTGTCGTCTGATACATACTTCGCAGGGTGCAAAGCTTAGTCATTGGCAGTGGCATATAAAAAGTCTGGTTGCATTGTACCAAGGCGATGCATAAACCTGCATTGGAAACCATTGCCTTTATGTGGACCTCGTGAGCAAGGTGTGAAGCTGTAGGCATCAGTTGGAAACACGGAGCTGAGAAGGGGGGCAGTGAGGGATCCGGGAAAGCAAACTAGCTCCTTGATTCATCTGTGCTCAGGGAAGCATCCTCACTCATGTATGAAGGATCTCAAAATCCCGCTGGGAAGGAGACATTCTCCCTGGCTGGGGAAACTCGTGTGGCTTTCGGCAGCACAGCTTGCGAGGCCATGGTGTTTATGGAAAGAGAGCTGGCGCTCACCTTTCAGCAGTGAGCTAAGCTCCCGGTGTTTGTGATCGCATAGGTCCAAAAGGGCAGAGCATGCCGCAGCTGGATCAGCAGATTGCAAGCTTTTTTATTGTTATTTTTGTTGTTGCTGTTATTGATTGAGCCCTGTGCAGACGAGTAGATTGCTGTCAGGTAACCTTTACTTATGATAAGCATCGTGCTATCTAAAATTAATAAGATTTTAGAGCTGGTCTGAATGGACAGCTAGTCTTGGCAGATCTAGTGTCAGGAGGAGCAGACGTGAGGAAGGCGGCATTCCCATGGGTCCATGGATGGAGGAGCTTCTAGTGTGTAATGAAGTGAGTTGCGGTTGTGGCTGTCGCTTTCTAAAAATGCTTGGTTTATTCTTCTGTTTGTTTATTTTTAAAGAAGACATGAAGATGGGGGAGGAGTGAGGACAGCTTTGTATTCCCCCTGTATTTGTCAGCTCATGTCTTTCTAAAAATGTCAAACTTAAATTTTAATGTTTCAGTATTGCAGGAAAAATTGTATCCTAATCATTTTGACTGCAGGGTTTCCCCTAGAGTTTGCATCACCTAATTTTGATTTTAAATTATCCTTTCCTTAGGCCAGTGAAGAGATAGCAAGGGCCAGAATTACAGCTGTGGTAAATCTGTACAGCTCCCTCGGCGGGGAGCAGCCAGGCACTAGGTTGTTAGTGTGGATGGTGCACACGTACCCGTGTCCTGCCAGACCATAAAGCCTGCCATAATTTTCCAGTCCTAGAACACTGAATCAATGCTAGGAAAATGACATAAAGCACAGGAAAGTCCGAACCTCCCTTCCAGCACAGGCATTTGTAGGAGTCCCTCTGGGGTCGCGAGGACTCCAGGGAATAGTCTCTTGGCTCAGTGCCCCTTTGCTCTCATGCTCTCCTGAACATTTCCAATGTTTCCATCTTTTTCTGTCCAAAACCAGTGTTGCCCTGCTTAGGACTCAGCTCTTTCGAAGGGAAACCCAGTTGCTTCTGGTCCATCACCTGTGGCCATCTCAGCCCAGGCGCTTTCTTTCCTCGCACTTGTACAAATCTGCGTGGCTGCACTGACAGCAAGGCCACTTTCCACCCCTGAACTTCATGGCATCCCTTTACGTCCAGGTATCAATTTGTATATTGCTGGTGTCGGTTTTCCTTATGTTAAAGAAATGTTAAGCACCATTACCATAATCATACATGTCACTGGCAGCGAACATACCTTCAGAGGTGCCTCAGCTGAGTGCAATGTGAGCTGCCCTCCAGCTACGCAGAACAAAAGGTTGTGTGTTAACACTATTAATGGCTGCATACAACCAGTGCAGATGAAATCAGGCTTACTTTTAATCAGTCTTCAGGGGTTTCATGTGCTGTGGCTATTTGTTTACAGTGGAGGCCAGGTTGTGCCAGAATCTATTAAGCAGTGGAAAACTGATCAGTCCTTTTTTCGCTGGTTCCTAATGCGCAAAAAAGAGACGCTCCGTGGCAGGGAAACACATGAAATGATACTTTGCAGAGCATCTCTGCAGTCCGAGCGAGGCTGGGATACAGCAATAAACACTGTGAGGAAACTGTAGAAGATCCTTTTAGCATCATGGATTCTACTTACATCTATAAACATCAAAACTAAATGCTGTCTGTGCGGCGCTATGGGGGAATGCTCTTACTGTTCAGGGGGATGCGTGTCTTGTAAGAGTGGGAAAGGGATTTTCAAGTATAGGTAAATACAGCATCTCATAATTTGCTTGTGGGTTGTATACTGGTAAAATATTAGTCACTGACCACTTGGGTGAAACGCTTCTCTGATTCAGTACAGCAAGCACTGTTTCCTTTAATAGAAAGTTTTATTTGGTAGGAAGGTTGTCGTCTTGCTGTTTTCTGATTATTAAAAGTGTTGTTTACTATATATCAACTAGAATCTGCTCAACTGTGATACTTTATGGTATGGGGGATATCTTTAAAAGATTATTTTTATTATACCAAACCATGGAGAAGTTTAAAAATGAGAAGTTTTAATTTTGTAACACTTTAAGAAATTTCCTGCTTCTGCTTTTGCAAAACAAACAAAAAATTCACATTGGAATGTACAAGTGTACCAGACATCCAAGTAAAAGTGTCATAGTGGACTTTTTCCAAACTAGACATTTTCAAGATCTATGTTCAGTATAGTTGTATTTATCAGTAAAAATATTGCTGTTCAGAGGAAGTCACTAGAATACATGCTTCCAGACATTCTATGTAAGAGCAAGAAGGAATATCAGAACATTGTGGGTTAGGTTTTTTTGTTGTTTTGTTTTGGTTTTTTTTAAGCTGATAATAGTTCTGCAATCCTATCTGCCCGGGCTCAGTACCAAAGGAACTCATTGAAATTTTAGGCTTGGTTTATATAGTGCAGATTAAATGCTCTGTTCCTAAAATCAATGAATATGAAGACAAAAGTGCATAACAATGCACAAGGTTGATTACAGTTTCCAGATGACAGTGAATATTGCTTTTCGGAATTGTGCCTCATTCATGTACCTTCGTGTAGTTTCCTGAAAAAAGCAAGATTTGCTCTCCAATACACACATGTATTCCTTGTTTAGCAAGAGTACGGATGTGAAGGAGCAGCTTACAGATGAAGCAATGAACCGAGATCTTCCTCTCTTTGAGATGTTTGTACTACACTTATCAGGCTTTTACCTTCTTCCTTCCTCTCCTGCCCTGCCTGAAATAAATAAATATGGTGAACTAAGTGTCAAATTAGAATCTGAGAGAAGCTGAGAACCAACTAGTTGTGCTGGCAGCCAGCTTCAAAGGAGGAGGTTGGTTTTTTCCTCCTCCTGCAACACAGACTCTTGTGGATAAGGGCTCCAACTGTTTTCCTCTGAAGTCACATTTTCAGGTTGCTTTCAGGCTGCCTCTGTTTTTCTTCTCCCTTTGTTCCTTTCTACAGAGTCATGGCCAACTCCAGGACTACATGGTGAGCGTTAGTGTTTCGGCAGGAGACTGTGAATGGGGAGGCACATGTGTTATCTGTAGCAGGATGGCACTGCAGCCATCACTGGTCTGAGGGGGTGCTCCAGGGATGCTGAGCATCAGGGCTTCTGAGATCCCTGGAGAGAAAGATCTCAAGGGGTTTTTTTGAGAAGTAGATTGCATTCCCTTAACAAGTAATCAAATATGCAGGGGGAAAAATGACTTATAAATCACTTTATCCTGCTTCAAATTATTTTTAAGAAATATTAAGTTAAATCCTAGCAATGCTCTAAGCTGTCTTTTAGGAATAAAACGGGAATGTAAAGAATGGACTCTCATTTTCACCTATTCAAGGTGATGAGTCGGACCCCTTTTTTTCCTAATGTCCCATGTCCTTCTGCCATCAAGGACAATGACAAACTCCTATTGACTAAAATGGGAGAATGGTTTGGCCTTTTATCAAGGCTAAATTCTAATTAAACCTGAAAAATAGGTCTTGGGCTAACTGTACTTTGCATTGCGGGTATCACACCTGGCCCGCATATCTTTGCATTGTGCATACTCAATCTTTTGTTCCTGCTTGAATTTTCACCAGCTTTGTCGCTGTGCTCTGGGCACCTGGAGTCCCTCCAAGATACTGAGCTGAAGAGGCAGGGGAAGATGAGGGTGCTCGCTCCTGCGAGGTGCAGACTGGTCATCAGGAGAGGCACTGGGGGTGCAGCATCCTTCACCTCTCCTGCAGTCATGTTGATTGTGCTCGTATTTGCCAAACAAACCAGAAGGGAAGTGCCTCACGTCCTCCGCAGGGCTAAAGCTGTCCCTCATGGCTCTCGGGTGGATGTGCCTGACCCTACCCAGGCCATGTACCGCTCCCAGTGTGCTGCCCCGGCTGCTTGCATATTTATGTGAGCAGCAGCTGCAGATTTGATGGAAGTATAGACTGCCCTTACACTGGATCGTGGATCATACTTCCATATGGGATGAGGGACAGCGATGTGCCGAGCTTATTAAATACTCGGTAATGCCATCCCAAAGTGACCTCGATCCTGCCGCCTGCTTCCTCTCACCTTTCAGGCAAGAGAGGTGATGAGTGAGCAGAGAGGAGCGAAGGGGTAGTACCAAACCTTCCCACTCAGGAGCAAATTAAAGACAACAGCTTATTGCTGACACTGGAAATTGCGGGCAGGCGGAGGAACAGCTTTACCTTTCGGGATTGCTGAAGGCCCATCTCCCTCCCTGCCCCTCCAGTTCACGTTTTTGTGTTTCATTTCTTCCCCCAAGTTTGAAATGAATTTATAGCTGATTCCAAGAGCTTTCCACACCTCAGTCTTACCTTTGTGGGGATGTTTCTTACTGCCTACAGTCACATTTGGACAGTGGTCTGGATTAAAGCTTCATTTGCTTTCAGGTATTGCCAGCCTTACAATGTTATGAAACTGGGAATGGCATAGGAAGCATGAGGTTTGTTTCTTTTCTTTATTATTCCCCCCCCCCCGCCTTTATTCTCTTCTCTCTTTTCTTAAGCCTCTGAGGAATTTCGGGAGTAAGTTCCAACTTTTCTTTCAGAGCCATAAAAACACTGAGCTCCTTTCCCTTTTTAGAAAAGGAAGAAGGTTTTATGGAGTTTTGTGTTTGTGTGGTTTGTGTGTGATGGCTCCAGGAGCCAGGATTTTAAGCCAACTACACAACTGGGTGATGTTATGCCACAATGTGTTCCTATTAACCCATTTTTGGGTAAAGCTGCTTTTTTTAAAGCATCGAATACCTTACCAGTGTTTACCTTTGGGTTATGTGGATGCCTCACACTAACTCCTAGTTAAGTGCAAATGCTGACGTGAAGTAGTCTGCCGTCACGGATCAGCCAGATTGCTTGGAGGACTCTTCCAATTAACTGTGCTACTTTGTGAAGGGAGAGTTTAGATAACCAAGAGAAACTGTGTTTATAGGAGATAGAGAGAGAGAGAGATAAGTGTGCGTGCGTGTGTGTATTTATAGCACCCCTCCATATACGTATTTGCTTCCTGTGTTCAAGGGGAGGAAAAAGGGCACTGTTAGTCCTAAAGATACATTGGGGAGCGGGGAGAAGAGAGAAGGGCTTAGTCCTTCTCGCCTTTGTGCAGTGATAGAAAAATCGAATGGCTTTTATAGATGTTTCTTCTTCGTGTTTGACCCTGTGGATCCCAGTCATGAGTGTATTTAAGAGGCATATGCCTCTTGTGTGCTGTGTCCACCAGGCTTGCTCCCCACTCCCAAGGATGGCAGACAGTGCGTGCCGTCTGCCACTTCATTAGAGCTTTATTTCAGTGTGTGTGTGTGTTTATTTCTATATGCGTATTTTAAGATGGTTCATGGTAGGGAAAGGAGGAGGAAAAAAGGGCTTGTCACATTTTCTTTTTTAAAACAACAAAACTGAAAATCTATGGCTTTGTACAGTCCAAGGATGCACTGGCTGTGTCAGCATCTCTCTCCAGGACCGCATCAGGCTTCATCCAGGGTCTCTGCGTGATGTTTTGTGCTTATTAGAAGTCTGAATGACACTTCATTTCAGAGTGACACTTCATTTGCAGAACTAAGTTGATTTGGAAGATAGTACCCATCTTCAAATCTTTGCATTTGGTTATTTTTTTTTTTCCTCCTTAGGGGGGGGAAAAAATCAAAAAGGAAGGGGTGGGGGGAAAAAAGAAGGCTTTTCCCCTTAAAGTAAACCCATTCTTAGGCTTTGCCTTTTTACCCAGATCTCGGCGCCTTGCTCGGGCAAAGCGAGGGGTCCAGTCAGCGTTTGCCCGCGCTGTTGATTGTCAGGATCATGTGGTTTGCTCCGTGGGTGCTGTGAGAGCCGTGTTTATCCAGGGCCATGTGGAGGTGGGCGGGTGCCTACCCAGGGACAGGGGGACAGGAGAAGCCGGGCTCGCACAGCAGCCACACTGTGAATAGCCCACATTGACTGAACTGTCTAACCGGACTAATTTGCTGTGCCTGTGGGCTTGATAAAAGAAGCAGCTGCTGGTAAGGGCTTGCTCAGATGCATGTAGATGAGACTGTGGACTGCCAGAAGGATCCAAGCAGATTTTTCTCTTCCTTGCTGCATTTCTTCTGGAATCCCTACCTCTGGCTCCCGTGAAGTTACATTGATCAGGTAAACTATTTTAGTTCTTCCCTGGCTTTCGTGCTTGCCGGCCGGCGTGCCTGCCCGCTGGATGGATAGCTGAATGAACGGGCTCTGCTGCAGGGGTGGCAGGAACAGCTCCCTTTAGAGCAGACACACATTTTCACTGCTCCCTGCAAGCTGGCAGTCGTGAGGCTTTGAAAATTGTGCAGCCATGTTATACAGCCACAATTATTTCCCTTCCTCCCCCTCTCCTCCCCGTTTAATTTTGCTGTGATCTAAATAAGGCTAAGTCTGGTATTTCTCGTTTGCATCTGTCGATGCACCAGCCAGCCATGTTTTTCATGTGATTATGTACACTGTGCGGGTCTTGCTGGGAATGCAAAGATGTTCGCTGTCCTTTCGGTGTCAGGCCCTTTACAGCTTCTCCTGGCAAAAAAAAAAAAATCGGAAAATATCTGTAGCATGCTGCATGGATTTTTTGTGAGTGCTGGGCAAGTGGGCTACAGGGCTCATTGGGAAACAGGGAGAAGATGAGAGCTGAAGGCTCCCCACATCCCCTCACCCACCAAATTTGATTGTTTGTATTAAAATAGGTGTTGCCGCATATTATCCCTCCCAGCCTCTACCCCCTCCCACATTTGCATCTATTTTTTAAGTGTTGATTGAATAAAGCTATGGCTCAGCTGGAGAAAATGAAGAAGAAAAAAGGATGAAAAGGATGGCCTTTTGTGTTGAGATCTTTTGTGCGGCTCACCCACCCCCCTACAGCTTCCCGGGGTAGTACCAGCAGCCTTTAGTTTAACTGGCTGCTGCCTGCAAAACCAGCCTTGCAGAATTTGGGAGGGGGAAGAATGGGAGCTCAGATGTGTCTGCTTGCAGTGTGAGAGAGATGTTAAATGGGATTCAGAATCTGCAGACTGGAAAATGCTGCACAATTTAACGGAAAGGGTATTACCTGCAGGGATTAACCCTATTTACTGGCAATCTCTTCTCTTTCTGCTTCTTCAGTTCACACTTGCTGTGTAATAGCTGTTGAGTTTCTGCAGCAAGAGTCTGGGTGCTTTGGAGCACAGTAGTGATCTTACCTGACACGTTTAAGAAATGCCCTGTAAATGCCTTAAAACCTGAGTGTTTCACTTCTCAAAGGAAGTGTTGGAAGGCGTTGTGTTGTCCCTCCCCGCAAGACGTGTTAATCAGCAGGTTACATCTTGTGAACTCCTGCGAGTGAGTTTAGAATTCACTCACACTGAATATTTTGCCACTTTTCCACACTTGAAGTGCTCCCATCCCAAATGTATCTTTGCGCAATCGTTCCTGTAAGTGTTGCCATTTTTGGGGTCAAGGATGGTTTGCTGTTGTGGGATTAATGGTTGCTGTGGTCTCTGTTACGGGAGGTGCTGGGTCTCTGAAAGAGCCCTGGCATCCCCTTTTGCAAAGAAATGCCTTGATGAGAAAGTGTTAATTTATCCCCACATATACATAGGTAGATGTCCTGGCTAAATGGGAGGGATTTTAAGCTGGTCTTTGCCTGTGTTGTAGAGTGGAGCTTCTCTTTAATATTAGACCTTAGTTTTAGAGTTTGCTGGTTTACAGACCTAGGGGAGCACAATACCTTGAGCACACTCACCCACTGGAGACTGGAGTACTTAGTACAACAGTGCTTGTATTGCTCTGCTTTCCCTGGATCTCAAGCCCCTCATCTATGCAAACTCATACCTGAATATATAAATTCAGCTTCACAGCATTTTACAGGCTGATTGCTGTTGTCCCCAACAGTCAGAATTGAGCATCTTGCAAATAGCAATGTGCCCATGGACTGTTTGAGTTTATAGATGCATCTAAGACCTGATTTTCCCTATCTCACCGTAAAGACTGTAATAAGGCTTGCAGCTGGGTAGCTTTGGACACATATCATCCATCCCTGTGCAAAAATGGGGTTGTGATCAAGCAAATGTTTTCCAGAGTTTCACAGAGAGTGGAATGGGTCCAGACCTTTCCTGGAGGGGTCCAAACCCTGACCCAGCAGCCTGAGCTTTGTTGTTCTCCCAGGATGCCACTGCCTGATTAATCCCTTTTCTTGCGGGATATGGGCTGAGCAGAGATTGGCTATTGTTGATGTGAATTATGGAGTGGATGAGCATATCATCTGTTGCTTTTAGTGGTATGCACTATAAAATGCTCATGCAGGCAGTTCAAATAAGCTGAAAGAAGATAAATATGAAGGAATGAAAACAGTAAAAATTGTGAAACTTCAAGTTGCATATGGACTGTCTCACCGGAGGGGGATGCTTTGTGGGGATTCAGATGCCTCTAGTAGGATCAGCACATGAAAGCATATGTCTGACTCAGTTGTCAGTAGGGCCAGGAAGATTTAGTAAACAACAGCAACAAATCTATGGGATAGGAAGTCCCTTTTAAATTCCTTATTTCTGGGTAAACTTCCAACTATGATTTTTATCTGCTTTTTTTTTTACCTTTGTTTTTCTCCAGGATGAAAGCAGGTGAGCCTAGACAGAAAACAATGAGGTGAACTGTACATAGAATATTGCCAACCAAAAGTGTAAAATACAAAATCATTAAAAATGAAAAAAGACCTCTTTTTTCCCTATCATCTGCCTTGCAGGCATAATTAGAACCAGGGACCAGATTTCAGACAGAGGAGTGATTTTCAACTTGACAGTGTCCCTTTTAAGCCCTCATTGGTTTGCTCGCCAGCGACTGGTGTCTGGATAGATGCATGATTGGAAAAGCACAGTTTGCAGTATGAGGTGCTGTTTTTCAGCTGTCCTTTCACAGTGTATTTAAAATACTGGTCTTCATGTGTCTTCTGAGGTTTTGTAGGGTGGTGAGATTATCCTCCCATTTTCTTAGATTTCACTGTGAAAAGGAAAGAAAAAGCTTTTCAAAATATTGGATAGTAATAAGTAAATAAAAAACAAATAAACCTTCCATGCTACTGCCTAAAAAGAGTTTCACCCATGATGATGATGATCTGCTGTATAGGTTGTCACTCTGCTTAAATTCCACGGCAGAACTGTGACACCATCTGTTCCCTTTCACTGTGTGCAAAAAATGGTTTCCTTTCATTAGCATTAAGCTGCATAAAGAGACTGGAGATCTAGAAATATCCCAGTCTTTCAGTGACACATACCTTCTTAAGACAGAGTTCATTACAAGCATCACTCGTATTCCTAAGAGACAATGGGGGGTTTTGAGTAATATGCTATTAAAGGTCTTTGAATAGCAGGGGGAGGAAAAAAAAATCACCCCATCCTTACCTTGCAATGAAACCAGAAAGCTTTCTGAGATGTGTTAAGATGTTGATTCAGAACAGCCGTCTTTACTATTGCATTCCCTGAAGGTGGTAGGCCTGCTGTATGCTGTGTTGGTATGGTACCTGGGCTGCTTTGGTGCCGCTGGGATGCAGCGATTGCCTGGACGCGGGACAGACCCCACTACGCCCATCCTCAGTGACTGTCAAATTTTAAGTTACTGCCCTCTTTTCAATAAAAAGTTAGATCAGGGACCTCTGCAAAGTCCTGGGATGGACCTCAGTTGTAGAGTTGTGCTTAAAGTTATGCATTTTGCTTTCGTTGTCTCTTTTCATTGATCATGCTGTGTTTTAATGCCATTTTAACGCTAGCGTGCTGAACTGTTGGTGATGGCACAGAGATGTGTATTCAGCAGTGCCCTGTTGCAGGCTTGTCTTCTGACCGCTCTGTTAGGATGACTTGGTAAATAAATGCAAGGCAGGAGAAATCAGCATCATTCTTCTCTGAAATGCTATCTATATGTAAATCTGTGTTGCCATTTTTTTTCTCTTTAAAAGTTGAAAAGCACTTTCAGTTCCTGTTTAACGGTTGCTCCCTCTGAATTACATGAAGCAATGAGAGAGGTCAGCCAATGCTGTCCTGCGGGAATGAAACCTCTTTTTGTTGTTGTTCCACGAAGCTGTTGCAAATAACATTGGAGATGCAGGGAACGTAGAGCAAAACAAGCCACCAGAATTACACCGCATACCCAGTGGATCGCAATCATAAAATATTAATCAGGCACTGCAGATCTGAGTTGTCATCTCCTCATATGAAACAAGGCACATAGCCCCACTCCACCCCTTCCTCCCGAAGGTCCCAGAATTAAAATATTTGTTAGTTGTGATTAATAAAGACACCTGACTGAGCCCTTGTTGACAGGAATAGTCTCTCAGCATTTTGGATCAGGTTTAATGATCAAACTTTGGAGCTTGATAAGCACAAGCCTACACTGAGTACTGGAGGCAGTACAACATATTCGGTTTAAGCTTATGCCAGCTGGTGAAATTCAGTTCCCTTGGATGTGACTGTGTTGCGCCGTGACTTGAAAAGTGGTTTTGCCCAGTTATCTTTTAGCAATTCCTTTTTCCTTTAAACCCCGTTAGTTCTTCTCATTTCCCTTTTTCAGCAGTGAAAAGAGCAGTGCTGCTCAGGTGCATGTGGAAACTTCAGTTCTGGTGACATCTCCCGTTTCAAACCAATTTAATACCACCACAGCTCTTTCTCTACAAGCTGACAGGCTGGGATGAGTGAGTCGTCGAGATGCAGGAACTTTGCTTGCTATGCAGTCACAGGAAAAGACTTTTAGAAGATAGGCTCTTTCTCAGATGTGGTATTGCCAGAGCAGCTGGTAATTTCTCACTTGCCCGTCTAGTGAGAGCCTGCTAGTTCCTGGTCGAAAGAGCAGCGTGTCCTGAACGTGCAGTATGGTTTGGCTGGTTAGTTTATTCTATATCAAGAGATACTTAGGTCTGTGGGATGCTGCTGTGCATGGCCTGTGTGCTTACAGCTAGGGCTGGCCTGAGCTTTTTTCCACTAGAGACTTCTCTCCACCCAAGCAGCAATTTTCATAAAATGTGATGGAGCTTGAATAAATTTGAAATTTTCTCCTGATGCAAAATAAAAGGTCTGATTTTACTACTCTCAGATTAATTGGAGAGAATTTGACTACAGCAATATCATGATAATGGTGAAAGAGAAAGCAGGTATCTGTAACTGGCTACATGATGAAGGTCCCAGGAGCAACAGGAATCCCTTGCAAAACAGTCCTGATTTGGGGTAATGCTCCTCTGAATTCTTGCCTAAATCACATTGCTTCAAGTCACAGTCCTTAAGATGACCTACAAGAATATGAAATCTAATTTGTGACAGGAATTTGTGATCTGGTATATAAGGAACTGATTGGAGATATAGAAAGAGGAGGCAGGACTTGTTGGGATTCGAGGTGCTGGGCTGCAGTGTTTGCTCATCACTACGCAGAGTTATGCCTGTCCTCCACCACCCCGTCCTGGTGCAGAAATCCCCATGATGAGTCCGGAGGGCAGTCGAGCTTTTGGCCGAGTGTGTGAGCAAGCCGCATCCCGCCACATCAGTGATGGGTGGGTACCCAGGATCCAGTGGTGTGCCAGCCAGTGGGAAAAAAGCAGGGGATAGTAGAAGGAGGCTTGAGAAGGGGTAAAGCCACAATGCTGAAATGTGCCGAACATCCCTAGATTATACGCTGAAAAGAATCAGATCTTCCCCTTCCCCCCAGCTAGCATGTGTGTTGTTGTGTCTTGCAGATGAAAATCTGTGTTAGAGCTGTGAGCAATTAACACATTTCCCGAGGACACATGGAGAGAAACTGAACTTGCATGTGATCTAGTGCAGTTCTGCCTTAATAGATCTTGGCTATGCCTGTGATTTAAAATTGTTTTACTGACACACAACCATATTTAAACTCTGGTGGTGTTCTGGTTGTGTGGAGAGGGTTCATGATGCCAGTGCAGCCTGCTTACCCTCATGTATTTGAGTAAGTTGCTTTGCTGGGATGCTGTGAAGCTTCCCATTGAAATGGATTCGACTTCGATTCAAATTGAGACTGGCAGTTTTCACCTTGAAAAATGTGCTTTGCCTTCACTTTAAGGAGATGCCTTCAGGAAAAAAAAAAAAGAAGTAATGAGTAGAGTTGAATGGGAAACAGTTTTCTTTCCTACAAAGTATTTTAAGATATCTGGAGCAAGAACGTTTTTATAAGTTCAAGACCCATTGCATTTTGTGTTGAAGAAAGATGAAACGCAAATGAAAAATAACCCTCATTGCAGCCAAAACACATGCTGGGGAGAGCATGGGAGAACTGCCCTTTAATAAAACGGTTTGGTGCTCTCGCTGCGCTCCTGGAGCATGGAAAGCACATCCAGTTCCTGCACTGCTCAGTGGAGGCTGGGTGCATACAGAAAGGAAAAGGACTGGGTTAACATCTGCGTGAGGAGGGAAACAGCAGGCGATGGGGACTCTTGGAGAAGAGGAGAGGGTGGAGATGAAAAGCAATAGAGCGATGGTTAAGATCTGGGGAACCTTTTTTAGATAGCATGGCATGGAAGAGGAATAAAGACAGTGGGCTTTTTGGAGGAAGGCTCCCAGCCTTAAGCTTCAGAGAATTGAGATTGATTTGAGATTAAAATTTTGCAATCTGAACATATCAATGACTTTTCTCTGTAATTAGAGCTCCTGATACTCTCTTGGATGCTGTGCGTACACTAAGACCTCATTCAAAACACTTTAGCACAGATTTCAGTACTGTGCTGGATCGGGGCCACCACGATAAATACAAATGTTAATGATTTTCCAGGCTCATACTTAAAATGCAGTGGTTGAAGTTTGCAAACTGATTGTGCAGATTGCCAAATTAGGTCCAATTACTCAAATTTAGATGAGCTTTGCATAAAACATACAAATGCGTACAATGCAGCATTCTGCTTAGGTCTGTGATTTCGTTTCACCAGGCTTATATTTGCATGAGTTCATTAAAATTGCTTTCATTTCTTTTTTTCCCTAGCATCGCTTTGAAAAAGTTGTATTTAAGCTGGGGAAAAATAGTATAGAACAGGCTTGTAATTATAAAATGAAGCTAAATCAAGTCATGCAGCGCTGCTGTGGTCCAGTCTCTCAAAGAGGGAACTTGAGAGCTCATTACTGAGCCCAAAGTTCAAACTGACCACTCTGTCAGAGGTTTCTAGTATATCAGTCAATTAAATTAGACCTTCTGCTGCATGGTTATCCAGTCTCTGTGGTCCAGTTGTTGATTGGTGGGGGAGAAAAACATTTCCACTTCATCAGGACTGCTCTTGGTTTGTATTCTAATTAATATTTATTTTTCTTATTAAAAATAATAACTTGGACAAGGAAGCACTGCTCCTCTTCTGTTTGTTAATCCTTTGGAAAAAAAAAAGCGAGATGTCTCTCAGCCTGAATAAATGAGAAAATCTCCAGACAGACCAAAGGCTTTAATGAGGTTGTTACCTCTCTCTAAAGCCACCCGACCCTTTCAAAAAGGTGACAGTCTTGCATCTCCTGGAGCATGGAGACATGCCTCCTTGTCTTTATTAATGACTTTGTTTATTGCTGTGTAAGGTATCCAAGTGTCAAAGTAATATTTATATTTATTTAGAAGTACCATTTAGTGCTCCAGTAAGTTAGGGTTTGTTATTTGGAAATGAATTTGTCTAGTTCGTGGTCCAGATGTGAAAAAACACACTTACTTTGCATGCAAAATCACTTTTTAAAAAAGAGCTGTAATATAGCTATACACACACACCCCATATGTGTGTCTGTATTGGCATAAGAATGAATTATCCATGCTGTGAATCAGTACACTTTTAAATAGCCGTTTAAACAATAATCTCCAACAGTCTCAAAGAAGCCCTAATGTTTTAATAAATTGGTAGTGAGCTGCTTAAAAAATGTATTATGGTATCTTAGCAGCAACTTTGTAATCAAGATTGCAAACCGATTTTCTGTTGCAAGCAGGTTCTGACCATCTGCTCTTTCCCAGCCTTCTCCAAAGCATGGTTTTCAACTTGAAATTCCTTGTGCGTGGTGGGGAGAGATTGTTCCACCTCTCCCAATCCCCCATCATCCGAGGGTGATTGCACAAGGTGTTTGCTTTCATTCTCCTCTTTTGTCAAGATATAGCAGTTTTGCTTTTGAAAAAGTGTTTGTAGCTCTCAGGCAAAGTGGAGCATGTCAGAAATGATTTTGTATAGGAAAAAATATTAGTGTTTGGTTGCCTGCCATGACAGTTACTCAGGTATTTTTAGAATTGTGGAGTTGTTCACAGGTGGCAAAAATCTGTGAGACAATCCTCTCTGACCTCGGTAAACTGTGTAAACCTTAGTCACTGCTTGGGTGTTGCAGCTTAAATACCTTTCTGTAGTCCCTTGGCTTGTAAAAAATAGCCACGATAATAGAAACCAATCTCTGGAGAGCCCAGAGTGTCCTATTTCCCCATTGCTTCCCAGTGCAGCGCTCTTAAAAATCTTTTTGCGCTGGATCTGCCTTTGTTAGCGCAGCCCCTTTCGGCATAGGTGCTTGTGGGCCATGCGCTTCTCTTGATTGGAAGTGGGAACAGTAGCTCCATTATTCCTGGAATTATTCCTGGTGAATGCTAACATTTCCGCCACTTCCTCCGAGTGCCGCGGTGGTGTCAGCATGAGTTTTAGCACGTGAAGATGTGAGTTTGTGCGGAATGCAGTTATATTTTGTTTCCACATTGTCACAACCAAAACAGGCAAGACAGTCTGGGCAGAAACGTCTAGCGCAAGTGATTTTCAGTTGCTTTCTCCACGAAAGCTGTTGCTTATTCATTTTATTTGTTTCTCTGCTGTATTTCAGAATAAAAGCTGTAGAAAATACAGACCTCCAAGCGATAATTGTGTTAAGTTTCGAGGCTAACCTCAGTGACCGAGCTGTGAAACAGAGGGTTGTAAATAAAGGCTGCAGTTATCCTTGGACTATAGTTTTTAGGAACATTTTGGCATTTTCACTCAAGTCTGTCACTTCTAGCAAGGCACTGATTGTATCGGTCTGAGTTGCCTCATCTAAAAAAGGATATGGCTAGTTTTTACCTACCTCCCAGAAATGTGGTGAGACTTCACGGGACAAGCGGTGTGCGTTGCCTGCCAGCAGCCCCGTGCCGCAGGACGACCCGGCTCCCTTCCCGAGTCGTGACCGCGCAGAGTCCCGCTGCCCCGTCGCTCAGCAGCGATGATGCATTTGCGCTTGGCGGGAGCTGAGGTATTTGACACCTCTGAAAAATGAGGCTTATATCAAATAGCCTGTTCCAGCACTTTATAAAAATGAACTCTTTAGTCTTTGCCATATAAAACAAGACAGCAAACTGAGGCAGAGGAGGGAAAGCCAAGCAGACAGGCAGCTGCAAAACTCTGGAGCCTTCACGTGTCTGGGCCGAGCTTGTTCTGCCAGGATGATGCCCTGCTAAAGAAGCAGGGAAGGCAGCAAAGGTAAGCACACCACTGGCTGCCAGTGGAAACCGAAGAAACCAGTCACTAAGAAGAACATGTCAGCTGGAGTCTTCTAATCAGAGGTGCTCTGAGGCTTCCCGTTGCCTTTGGAGGTCAGAAGGGGCTGCCACCTGCAGCTGGTCTGGCCAAAATTAATATGATGGAAGGCGATGTGACTTGCAAGCCATGTTTTGTGGTTCGTTGAGGTGTGTGGGGGAGTTGTGGTCCAGACGGGATGACATCTTCTGGGTGTCACCTCCCTCACAGGGAACAGTAGGAACTCTCAGCCACAGGGACAGGGTTGCTATATGTGTCACCCTAACTTCTGTCATGGTGTTTTGTGCTATTCCTCCAAGAGAAGGGTGGAGTTAAACTTGTGTGAATGAATTAACTCAGGAATCTGTCTCTTGTGACTTCCACCTTGAGATTTACTAAGCATTACCTAAATTTGTATTTTCAAGACTTGAAATATTTCTTGATCTTCCTTTTTAAGTGAGATCCATCAGGGCCATCCGTATTTCCTCCAAAGTTTAAGCAAAAGTAATGCTACCACTCTCTGCGTTTCCAGAGATAGAAAGATGGGCCATTAGTGCTGTGTACCTGAATGCAGTAGAGGCTGGCCTAATTCAGTCCAACTTAGAAGACAAAATAATGTGAATGCTCATAGGTTTGTTGAGAAATGAGTTAAATGTTTACATAAAAACTCAATCTGCGAAGCTCTTAAGAGTGTGGCTTAATGGGCAAAGCATGGAATGTAGGTGGTGGGTACAGATGCGTGTTTATGACCTTCTTTTGTAACCTTGGGAAGCTTTTCCTTTTCTGTAAAATAGGGATAACAATACATCCCTGCTTTATTAAAGTGCCTTTAAGTGTACTGATGAAGTGCTATATACAAGCAGCCCAGGATAAGAGCCTTTATCTGCCGCGTCAGTTATTCCTATGCTAAGGCTGGCTGCTGGAGGAATAAATAGAACCTGTTCCTCCGTATTAAGTGACTGCCCGAGTTCATGTCTGTTCTATATTTAAGCATGCAGTTATATGTTTTAAGACATACTTCTTTACAAGTTTTGTTATTAAGCACATGTGCCCTTCGTAGTGTCATCGGGACCATAAAGTTTAAATGCTGGATGCAGAAAGGGGAGAACAAGAAATCCTTTTAACCTGTACATTATTAGAAATCCATTTCAGATGATCCCTGTGGAAATGTTACTGATAGTTTTGTTTCTGCAGGCAGACAGTAACTAGTCGTGATTTTCTCCAGAAAGGAAATAATATGAACTGTGCAAAGCCTAATGAAGGGGAAGCGGCTGATTTATGGTGAAAATTTACAGCCTTCTGATGTTGCCTGGTTTTTCTGTTAATCTCGTTGTGTGGACTGTGTGTTGGGAATAATTAAGAAACATGGAGGACAGAGTAGTTTTTGTAGTCCATAAATTATTATCTAGTGAGTGTAGGTTATAGCCTTGATCAACAGCAGCACCAGTTTCTTCTAAAACTTTTCCAGAGTTTTAGCCACTTTAATATATCAAGTTATGAGGTATAACAGAGTTCAGAATGGAGTTGTGTCCTATATGAGATCGTTTCAAGGAAGGATTCCTTTAAACCTCAAGGAGGGAAGACAGGAGGAAGCAAAAAATGAAAGAAAACTCAGCCTATGTATAGTGGAAGTTCTCTTATTTGAATTCTGAGCATGGGTTTCTTTAGTTATAACAAAGATACGACGGCAACGCCACTGCTGTATTTGCTGCTGTTGCAGAGACTGGAATGCTGTGTTAAGACCTTCCATGCTGGGAATGATCAAAAGTCCCCCCAGGTTTTTGGCTCGTCCTTTGGTCTTAAAATGCCTTTTGAAGAGAACATATGTGGAAGAAGTAAGAGCAGAGGACAAGGTGCCAAGGTTTCTGCCGCGGTGCCTGACTGCCACTGAATTTCGGGAGCAGCTGGGTACAGTGGGAGGTGAGCACCTTTGGGCATCCTTTTGAGATGGCTTCCAAAGCCCTGCTCTGCAACTGGCTTTGCTGCAGGTTTGTCATAAAATCCTTTTATTTTCTTCCTGGTCTTCATGAGCAGTGAATTATGCGTGATCCATAGGTTACCTCTCCATATTGACTCCAGATTAGAAAGAAGCAGCCGTGCTGCTCCTAAATAGCTATTTTATTGGGGTTCTGCTGCAGACTTTTTGGGGGGAGCACTGCAGCATGTACCACGCTGAAACCTGTGCCTGCAATATCTCTTTCTTTGTTAACAGGAATTAACACATAAAAAAGGCACTTTGAAGGTGCATTGTGTAAATTAATCCTAGGCTTCAGAGGAAGAGTGGCCTTTCTGTGTTAAATATGCTTTTCTAGAGTAAAATAGGTGTTTGTGTGTGAATTGTATAGCAAGTATGTGGTCGTGATAACTGAGATACATTTATTGTATATATTTGAACTCACCATCTCAGCTGGACTTTGAGCTTGTGACATCTTCTGCTTAAAAAGAAGAAAAATCTGTCTCTGGCAAAGCAAATTCTTCTTTCCTGCTCTCTACCCACAAATTAATCTTTTACATGACATTTTTAATGTCACACAGATAGCTGGGAAATCCTCCTTCTTCCTTACAAAATTCAATGTGCCAAAGCTGAGGGCAGGATGGAGTGGATTTACCCTGCACCAAGCACAGCTTTTCTAGATGCAAAGATGCCGGGTGTTTAGAAAGGTTTCCTAGAGAGCTTGAGAAACAAGAGCTGTATGTTACTGAAGCATGGAAATTTTTACCTACCCTATGAGAGGCCCACCTCTAGACTTGAGAAAGAGCTATGCAATCAGATTTGAAAGCTGTCACACTTAAAAGCTCTCTTTTTTTTTTTTTTAGTGTTATTCTTTCCTGCTGAGTTTCTGTATCAATGCAAAAATATGTTTCAGTACGGTGCATGTATTTTTATTAAACCAGAGTCTTTCTAATTTTTCTGTGCACCACTGTAGAAGAAGGAGAATCTGCAGAGGGCTTCAGAGAGCGCTGCTGGGAATGACCACTGTATCTCCAGACAGGCTTTAGTGAATAAGGGTTGTTTGTGGTTTTAATAGCTGATGAGTCCCATTCATGTTGGTTTTGGTATGGCTTAAACTTAAAGCGAAAGAAGACAGCTGGTGCATACTGGACAGCAGATTTAAAGCTGTCTCGCTGTTTTTTATTCTTGGTATGGTGTGGAGTAGCCTGGGAAGGGCACCCAAGTCATGGCCCAGAACTGTGCCGGGTGCTGTAGACACTCAGCATGGAATCAATATGCAAGATTACCAACAGCATATGATGCAAACTGATGTAGAAAGGAAGGGACTCTGTGAAACAACGTGTTGGACAGTAGTCGGTGGTCCTGGCACCCTGACAAGCCAGTCGCTGTCAGGAGGGTCTTTTGATTTTAGAGCATCGTAGAAAAAGAAGACTGGGAAAGGAATGTGTAGTATCGATGGCTTCTCACCATGAATGCCTATCAGCGTTATTGTAAGCAGAAGAGAATTGTGTGTAGGAGGATGGAGAAAACACTGCTAAAGGCAGATGGATGGGATAAGTTGTCAGTGGATATTCCCTAACATGAAATAGCAATACGTAAAAGAGAAAGGCATATATTGATTTAGTAAGGTCTCATATTGACTAGTGTTTAATGGTCCCTCTGTTTTAAAGAGGAGTTAACAGATTCAACTGGTTTTCTCACCATCACTTGGACTCCTAGTAAGCTGGCCACAACTGTCTATAATCACAGAAGCAGCAGAAGCAAAGGTAGAAAGAGATTTTGTGCCATCACTCTGCTTCTTCATTTCTTCTGCTTGAGGGAGATTAGGATTTTCTCCACCTTTCACCCTTGGCATTCTTCCATGTTGTTTTTAATTGCAAAGCAATGGGGTGCTTTTTCCTCAGCCGGAAGAGTTGGCGCATAGTTCTTTTGTGCGACTGAGGCAATAAACTGCTGTATTCATCGCTTCACACAAGGTAATAAACAATAGCAGAACTGTTGCTTTTACCTCTCAGGTTTCTACTAAATAGTCCAACTTCCGGAAGACGTTAGAAGTGGGATCCTGAAACTAGGTTTAAGTCCATGTCTTTCCTATCATCTTCTGCCTGACCTTACACCATTTGAGATACCTAAAATAAATCTCATTTGCAGTGTAATTCCTAAAATGTGGTCTTATTTGGAAGCAGGGTTGTGGACAAACTTCATGTCTCACGTACCAAGTAAAGTCTTATTTAGGTGCGGGGAAAAGAGCAGTCACTGCCATGCTTGCATCCTGAGCCATATGGCTTTTTGTGAAACGTTGCTAGATGCAAGCTACCTTTCTTCTCCAGCAAGATTAGAAGGAAAACCAGGCTAGGATTACCCATTCAGGATGGTTAGAGATGGGATGTGAGAAGCCCTTCAGAATTCCCCTTCTCAATGTTGCTTATTTTGCCAGAAGTACAAAGCATTGCACACACACCACAGCAAATAAAGGGAGTTTGGAAATCAGAGACCCAAAGTAGTTTTTCAAAGTCGTGTTTTTTGATCTTTTGAGATTGACACTACTTTACTTTCCCTAAACACGCTTGTAAACACCTGTCTGGGAAAGCACTGCAGGAACAAAGATTTCAGAGACACCACGTGAAGGTTGTAGGCTGGTGAGTTCCCCAGCGTGCCGAAGGAGGAGGTTGCACTTTTTCTTCTTTTTCTGCTGGGGGATGGGAGACCCACGTAAAATCTTTGTCAAGAAGATGTTACAGTTAGAAGTAAACAGATGAACTGCAGAAAGCGAGCATTTAGCCCAGTGCAAAGGTAAGATGAAATTAGTTTTCCTCATTTGTTTCACCATGCTTTGAGTAGTTGGTCCAAGGAGGACTATGCAGTGAGGTGCTGCCGCACAGCTGGGCTATGGTCAGTGTTAAATGGTGGTAGCTGGATCTGAGCACTTAAAAATCTCAGAAAAGCTCACGTTTTGTTGTTTCCTTTAATTTTTGAAAGCAAGGTTGCTTGCAATGTAAATGCTTGCTGGAATTTAAATACACTTAAGACAGAACAAATGCCAGAGCAGAGCAATTTTTCAGGTTAACGGTCTTTGCGATGTTGGTGGCAATGTTTCTGTACAGGGTTCTCTTGCAAGCTAGGCACAAAGCAAGAGCGCTTGAAAAGCAGAAAACCACAACATTTATAGTGGAGAAGGGACAAGGTGCCCATCAACTAAGCAGCTGTTCTGCTCTGCAAAGGACCCTGCCAAGGTTGTTAGTGTCTACAAATTGAGCATCTTGCTGATGGTCTTTTGTGAAGTATTTAATTTCTAGGTGAAGGGAAGGAGGAGTGAATAAATTACTTTATTCCTTGTCAGATCTCTGGTTTGTGAAGTGCAGCCATTATACTCCCAGTTTGGGATTGGCTTCTGTATTTTTTAATTACAAAATTAAAATATTTTAATGATTAAACTTTGTTCAGGAGCAACAGCAATCTCAATTGTTTAACCAAAAAAAAAAAAAAGAAAAAAGCCCAAATGCAAAGTTATAGTGTGGGTCATGTACACACTGAGCATATTACAATATGTTAAAAAACAAGGTCGCTTTAGTATTTAAATATTTCAAGGGGGTTCTGCAGCATTTCTGCAGTCTGGTTGTCCTACCACAATTTCCCAGCTGGGCCAATACTGCTACCATGAGGGAGAGAAAATGCCAAAGCTGCATGGAACACTGTTAAATTCTTCAAGGATTGGCTGCCAGAGTAGAATGGGCTTTGGGAAGATTTGGTTATAGGAGCAGCCTGCATGATACTTATCTCAATGAATTGGGCAGGCAGAATTGTAACAGGATCAAGAAGTGATCCTGAGCTGATTCTCAAATGCTTTGGGTGTTTTTTTACTGTCAAATTGAACTTTTTTTTTTTTTTAGTGTGAAAGAATAATTTCCATTTTCATGAATATCACTCAAAATGTATGAGCTGCAAGCATAGAGTTGGCTTGTTGAAATCAGGGAATGAGAATTGTATATGCTTATGTGATTTTCCTTTAAAAGCCAATGGTGGATAGATTCAAAATTAAGAATTCATAAGAGGTTTCTTAATAAACACAGATGCAGCCCAGAGGAGAACTTTCCCGTTCCAAATTATATCACTAGGATTTTTTAAAATACAACTTGACCTACATTAGCAGTCCCATCTAAAATAGCACACCTTGCAGGTGATTTCCATGTGGTTTTACTTCCCAGCAGATTACTGTGCTGATGGCAGAATTTCTTTAATAATGCAACAAAAATGTAAGCAAGCAGTGCTAACTCGGCTGCCAAACCACAGCCAGAGGTTCATGGTTGATTCAGTTGATGGAAGAAACCTTGAGATTAGATGAGACAGCAGAAGGTGTTGCTTCTGTCTTAGTTGGAGAACTGACCTGTAGTATATCATGAAAATGTGACTGGGGAGAACTCGCCACGTGGCGAGTAGCCAGCATGTCTGGGGCACTGATGAGGGAGGTGCTGGGGAATGTACCAGTGAGCCTGAAAAAACCTATCCCGTTTTGAAGGAGTGTGCAGAGACACAGGAGAAGAGATGGAAGAGGGAGAGGAGGGTGGATGGGCAAGCCCAGGGATAGGATGAAGAAGCTGAGGCTGTCAGGTGAAGTAGGGAGAGGCTTACAGTGATAAGAGCAGCAAGGAGGGATTGACACCAAAATTCAGTGCCACTGAGGAACCCAGGCTGGTGACACTGAGTTGGTGATGCTGGGTTGGTTACGCTTCTGAGGTAGCATTCATCTCACCTGGCTGCAGATGTCTACATCTGAGCTAACATTCTAGAAGCCCTTTAAGGCCAATGAAGAGAAATTGATGCTCCTGGAGTGCAGTTTAGCTCATCATAAGGTGGTTGCTGGCCTGAGCGGTGCTCTGGATGAGTGTGTGTGTGTCTTGCCGTCGAGAGCAAAGGGAGTCTGGAGCGCTAGCTCAGTTTGAGGTGTCTGCCTTGTCAGCCTTGAAAACTAGGTGAGATAGATGCCACCTCTGGGACATGACCCAAGCCCCGCTGCAGCTAATGACAGGGGGTTTTGGTGGACATTAAGAGACAACAGAGTTCACCCTTAACAGCAGCAGTATGAAAGAGATGTAAATGGCAGAACAGCAGTAGAAGAGGTTTCCAGCAGATAAGACTGAGCTGATCCTTGCACGACTGGCTGCTCTGAAAATGCAGTCCGTTTGGGTAGGTGCACACTGGGTGCTAATAAGGTGGCTTGTGTTGCATTATTTCATGAGGTGGTGTCAAAGGCTACAGAAGGTCCTGTTAGTAGCTACCGGAGGACTACGATATATTCTGATTTTGTTTTGCCTTCTCCCAAAGGAAAGAGGTAATTTAGCACTTTTCTCATGGGATCCAAGTGCTGGAATAAACTCCAGGGTCATGAAATCCGGTGACCCTGTTCCCTCAGGCAAACACATAATATCATCCCTTTCATAAACTGGTCAAATATTTGATCTCACAGAAGCCCAGCAAACTGCAGGTTATGCTGACAAAAATAAAACAAGCTTTTGTAGGGGAGAAAGAAGCATTGCTCTGTGCCTTTTCCCCTAGCTCTTTTGTTTGCTGTTTCATGCACTGCGGTGTCAGGGCTTTACTGAAGCTGTAAATATAGGTTTTAAGAGAAGATTTGGATTTGTTTAGTATTTGAACATCTTTGTGCTGTCCATGGTAATTCTCACCTATCTCCTCGTGGCTTTGAAACGGCAGTCATGTTTACAAATGGCTTTAAGATAATTGATGAAAGAGATGATTTGCATGAAGAACAAAGTAGTGCTGAAACTTTGGCTGAGACCTATCCACACCTTTCTGGTGCTTGGGGAAATATAACATGAAAAGGGGAAAAGGTTTTCTGTTGTGGTTTTTGTTTGTTTTCTTTTTTTTTTCCTCTCTCCACTTCCACATGCCTTTGTTCCTGCTCGTGGAGGATGCCTATAAAGCGCAAATGCTGTATTCCCAAGCAGATTTTTGAAAAGTAACCAGTTGGTCTAAGGTATAAATAAACTGTATCAGATTAAATAAGTGACATAAGATCGCAGAATTGATATTCCCCATTATTAGAAATCACCTTTCCTTATTACCCTGGAGAGGCAGCTAGCTGGGTTCAGGGTCTGTCCTTGCAAGAGGGCTGGAGTGCAGGTCCCTGACAGCTCCCGCAAAGCACCAGTGGCTTGTGCTAATACAAGCTGGAAGGTTAAAAATAGACCTAAAAATGAAGCGTTTGCTTGAGGAGTAGGTGTAAAGATCTATTGAAGGTTCAGGGACGATCACATAGCTTTCTGTGTGTGTTCTTTTTAACTGTAGAAGAAGTGACCAGTTGCTCACAATGTAATGAAGAACTCATAAAATACCCACAAGGAAATTGGTCAAGTCCTCTATTGATTTTATTTCTTTGAGGTTAGTTACTGTAAATAAGCTTTGTAGATAATTGCATACCCCTTCCAAAAACCAAACTGGAAAAAAGCTCTGGGGCCAAGAAGCCACCAAACTTTCCCAACACTAATGTTTGAAAGAGGGCTGGGGCCGAGAGCTGATGCTGATTTGTTGTGAAGTGCTGCTGCATATTTCGGAAAGGCGAGGATGCTTCTCCAGCGGTACGGAGCACCGACACGCTGCAGACGCTGCGAGGGGCGGAGGCAGGGGTGCGGGCGGCAGCCGCGCTTTGCAATCTCGCCTTCATATCCCCCACCGCCTGCAAACCCCTCGCCGCGGCGGGGCTGCCACCGGCATGCCTTTTCCAGGCAGAAGCCCTCCCAGGCGCCAGGTCTGCATTGCCCACTCGTCGCTCGTGAAGGTTTTTTCTCGCCTCGCGCTTCCTTCTTTGCTTGACATCTCTTTTTGCGTCTGTGCGTTCGGGGTGGACACAGGGTTGCAGTGGGGCTGCGGTCCCCCTCCCGCTGCCGTTTGGCCGTGGTGCTGGCAATCGCTAGTCGACAGAAGCCGATGATTGATGTCAAGGCTGGGAGCAAACAGCTGCTGATTTGATTATTACTGTTTCATCTCCTAACCTTTGGAGCATTATGGGAATATTTATTCACCTAGCCACGCTTAATGGCATTTGGTGCAGTACTTCCCCAGGAACAATGAAGGAATGGTGTTGTACAGAGGTAGTTTAGAAATTCCCGTTCTTGTTCTTTGTATTTATTTACAGATATGGCAAGAGAAGTGAAGAAGATCTTGCTGTATGGGGGAATGGAAAATTTGGCTATTTGACTGGGAGCAGTTACAGACATAGGTGTGCAATATGTTAATAAAGTAATTGTGCTATGTTGCTATAAAGAGGATGGCTTCATTATAAAATTCTTGGTTTAATGCTGTCATTATAGCAGATGTATAGCATATGAACTAATTTGCATGCAGATAAGGAGGCTCTGACAGCTTGGTAGCATAATTACTGCATAGCATACAGCTCGCTAGTGCTGGGAGCTGAAGCTGTTACTGGAGGGGTGCTCATGGGACTAATTACATTGGCTTTGTTAAATTTAAAATAATGTATAGCCAGGAAAGAGACCCCTCTCCTGTGCTCCATGGTGTTGTGTACAATAAGTTACAGAAGCCTTGAACTGCTGCAGCCATTTTAAGCCATGCAAACGCCTGGATCTCAGCACCTCCCAGCATCCCAGAGTAATAGACTTCTATTTAACCAGGGAGCCTGCATGAGCTTCCAAACAAAAGGTTTTAAAACTCTGATATTTCCATATATTAAAACTCCAGTTAGGTCTTTTTGATAAATGAACAAAACTGTAGCTGCAGTAACTTTGTTTTGTTTAGTATCTGATGAAAGCGGATGCTGAATGTGGGAACTTAGACTGGTGAATGGGTTCTCTCCCCTTTCCCTGGTGTGCCTGTTGCTTTGCTTCACCATATCTGTGTCTTCGTGATTTGTCTCCACTTAATTTCAAGCATATTTCTGCTTCTTTTTATTCCTTTGCTTTGGCTGTGTCTGCAGTTTTTAAAGATCTTATTATTGAGGTTCCTTTATGGATTTCAAAATGTTTAATTCATTACCAGGCCATTATAAACTGAAGGCATTTTATTTTCCTGGGGAAATCAAGACAGTACCACAGGAGATTATTTTTCCCCCGTTACATTCCCCCCCTGCTACTGTCAGATTAGCTTGCAGAGAAGGGAGGAATTTGTGAATGCACAGTTGACTCTGATTACGTAAGCTGGAAATTGGCAAACAGTATGGATTTATTTCAGTTCCACTAACTTTAAAAAGAAATACATATTAAATTGGAAGTGCCTTAGGGCATCAGGCAAATGGGAAGCCAACCAGAAAGTGTGTATTCCCTCCCTGACCTCTCCTGCGGTGCAGTAGGTGATGCAGGGTAGCTGGGCGGACGGAGCTGCTGGGGTTGCCGGTCACGCTGGGGGGAGTGGGATGGTTTTGGCGAGGTGGGTGGGAAGGAGACGGGGACCGGTTTGTACCCAGGGGCTGGGCCTGCCGCGGGCTCTCTGCCATCAGGGAGGGGAGAAGCTGTGCTGCTGGGACGTGCGGGGCACTGCTATTTCGAGCATCTTGCTGGGAACGTCCAAGGGGAGCACCCTCCTTCCCGCCCTATTGGTGACACGGCAGCAAGGGACCGGGATGTCCGCTGAGCCAGGGTGATGCTCAAACAGGTACTGTGACAGTCTGCTTCGCTCAGCTCCCTGGAGGTTTTACCCCTAACTCGGCAGAGCCCGGCTGCCACACCAGGAGGGCCCTCGCCCCGCGTATCCTCACCTGCCGCTCCTCTAACTGCAGCGAGCCAGGATGGGGCTCGGCGTGGAGCTGCTGGGCTCCTAGAGAGCAGGCTGGGCGCATCGAGGGACCGCTTAGCTCCTCTGTTCCATTTTACGGGTAAGGACGTTGTGCTCCACTGTCTTAACACGTTCACTCCTTCAGGGTAAATGTTGCAAAGCCCTTGTGTCTGTTTCCATAATACCCTGTCCTAGACAAATATTAACTTACACCTTTTTTTCTTTTATGCTAAATATTTACCCAGGTATTTCATTTTGCAAAATTCAAGCTCATCCTTGTATGATCTACTTGCATTTTGTTAATCTGGGAATATTAATAGCCTGCTGGCATTACTGCTAATTTTGAGTTTATGCCGTAGAGTGAATATAGTAACGAATTTTTGGAATGGTTTGTTAATCTTATCAACATTCATCATGCATTTATTAATAGTAATTAGAGCCAATCACAGTGTCGCATCTGGAACTTTTTGTATCAATCAAACGAGCGTTTTTTGAGAAAATTATGATTTAATGGGAAATTTAGTATGTAAATATTTTAAAAAATGAGATCTGGTAAGAGAAAGGGTACAGGAAAACACTGAACCTAATGAACAGTTTTCACCAAAAGTCTTGTCTCTTCCTTCCCTTCCCCCCCACCTCCCAAAGCAAAGGAAAAAGAGGAGGAATGAGGGAAAGAGCCTGTCCCTCTTTAAACAAAAATTACTTGTTGAAACAGTTTTATTAGGCTTTTTTCCCCATATAATATCAGAGATGTCAAGGCAATTTTTGGGGGTTATTCAGGCAGTTTTAATGTAGTATCGCACGCATGTTGTGATTTTTTTCTATGTGCCTTCATTTTTGGTGCTGAACTTGGATACTTTTAAAGGTTTTTGATTTTTAAGAGGTTGGGAAGGAACACAGTTCTTTTGAAAATCAGTGCTCTGTGCTCTCTCGACTGGCTGCCCACTGTCTCAGTCGCGTAATCAAACCTTTCCCTGCCATCTGTGCTGCACGCTCCTCCAGGTAACTTCTCAATGTCTTTTTAGAACAAGTCCTGAATGAGTCCTTTAGATCTCTTGCAATCACATGAACAATAAAAGGAGTAAGAGCATCTCTAAGCTTTCATGATTGGACTTTGTTGTTGTTTCCTTACCAACTCTGCTTCTCCATTTATGCTCTTTAGGCCTGCTGTTGCCACTCAGGAGAAGATTATCCAACACTTCTCCATTTTCCAGCCCAATCAGAGATTCCTCCTGAATCAGCAGTGCTTATTATCTCCAACTGTACATAATTATGGTAGAGAGGTTGCATGACCATAGCTGGATAATGTCAGCATTTCTATTATAGCCCCATACTTTCAGTATCCTGAAATGTGGATATAAAAACTCACTTTAGCTTTATAGTCTTTCTGATGGTGAGAGATCAAGTGTGTGCGATCAGCCTTTAAGCAGTTAGAGAAACCCTGAACAAAAAATTCCTCTTTGGGATGTCAGTTGTATAAATGCGTTGTTTACCTTGATATTTGCTCGCTGTCGGGCTGGATAGTGTGCAACAGTCTGCAGATTTTGAACATAAAGCAATAAACATTTCTCTCCTGTTTAGAACGCTTGTAAATAGCTGGGGTCGATTTTGGTTTTGAAAAAGTATTCAGCATCTGAAGTTAGTGACTAGAGTGGCTGTGAAAAGATCCATAATGCACAAACACAGAAGGATTTGCGGGTTGGTGCAACGAAGGAAAAAAAATAGATGTGGGTTCCAGTTTTTAAAATGTAGCAAGTGTGCCGAAATGTCGTGAATATTTACTAAGGGTGAGGAATGACTCCTGCAGAGCTATTCTACTCCAGGAAACATTTGAGTATATATATTTAACAATCTAATAATACAGTTGTATAAAAACTTTTATATATATTTAATCAGTTATGAAAATGGTACTTGACATATGAGTCTGTTTCACCAAGGTCAGCTTTTCACAGTTGTTTTTCTTTAAGTTTTTAGTGGCATTTTTAACCCTTTTTCTTCCTGCACAAGCTGTCCTCTTCCTCCTCTTACGCCCAGCCCCATTTGTCACAACATGATTTAAGGGCAGGAGGCTGGCATTAACCTGGGTCCCTGAGGTCTCTGCAGTATGAACCAGCCTAAAGTTCTTTAAAACATTCAATATGGTCTTTTTCCAGCAAGAGAAGAGCGTGGGACCTAGTCTCTGTTTAAGAACTCAGATAATGAGTTCTGCCTCGTGCTCTGCTGGTTATCATATTCATACCAGTGGAGCGACCAGTGATGGTTGCAATGCTCTGCCTGAGTTTTGACACACTTCTAATTATAGCATGCAGTGGTGTAAACTCCAGAGGTGATAACGAAGCCTGGACCCATGTGTCAGCAGAGCTTCAAAGGGGTAATGCATTCTTGTTCTACACCACTGTTCCTTATTTGTATGTTTGTGGGGAGCTAGGCTCGTGCGATCATGTCTTGCTTATTTTCACTGAGCTGAGAGGTGAAACATGCAGAGCAGTGGAGATTTGTAATTTTGTCAAGGTAATCGAGTATTAACTATTTGTCTTCCCTTTGGGAGATGCACAAGGAGAGAGACAAGGGCAAAAAGCTGTTCATATGAGACCTTGGTAAAACTTGTTGCCTAGAAAGTGATGACAGTTCTTCAGTGCTCTGATGTCTGATGACAAACTTTCTCTGCTTGTGAGCTTGGGCTGTAGGAAATGAATGACCCCTGTAAAACAGCCTTATTTATACTGCACAAATTCAGCATTCACAAAATCAGGATGCGGAGCATGTGGAGCTGCGCAAAGTGAGGGAGGGACTGCATTGAAGATGAGCTAGAAACGTGCCCTAGGAAGCTCTCGGTGAGTGATGAAGGCGCTCTTTTTCCAGAAGTGATGAGCATAACCCTGGCGTTCTCCTATGCTTTCCTAACTGAGGTGTGAACCTATCATGCAGACCTTGACACGTTCTGTTCTTTAATCTTAGCATGTGAACCAAGCTAGCTCTCAGAGAGGAGGTAACATCAACCTTGCCTTTCCTTCAGGTGCACTAAGGAGAGAAAAAATAGCCTTCTAGGGTTTAATCACTAAGACGACCTTCATGTCTGGATGACCTGATAAGTTTAAGTAGACCCGCTTCTTAATGCAGATAAGTCAGTACAGTCCATGTGACAGATTTGGCCTTCCATTTGCTTTGGTGGTGACAAGAGGTGTGTCTTGAAGCAGAGCATGAGGGTGCAGGAACTGGCATCTTCTGTAGCCACTACTACATAGTGGAAGAAGTAGGCAGAAGTGGTGTTATGGCCCAGTGTTCCTGCAACCTGTGTGGGAGGGGTGTCCCCACCTGGACTTCTCATCCCTCAATGGTGAGAAGGTTGGGACCTTATCCCAAGGTCCAAGTTATGCATTTGAAAGATAGAATAGCTTGACTCTTATGGATGCGTTAGATGTGGGCCAAGGGTACTTTTCTACCAGAAATGCTTATAACAAGATGCAATTTCAGTCTCCAGGAGAAACTCAGAGAGGTTGTCCGCTGCCCTTTGCGCTGCGGTAGAAGGGGCTGAGGAAGGGAGGAATCTAATTTAGCAGAGTTTTAACAACTAAGATGCTCCAGAAATTTCAGTATGTGTTAGGAGCAGATCTGGCGTAACTGGCGTTATACAAAAGGCTGGAAATTTTTCCTTCTGATCTCACCTGTTCCTGTCCAAGAGAGGGACAGAAACCCTGTGTTTGTGACGGAGGGGGGAATTCCTTGAACTGTTACGGGAAAAATCAGGATATAATAAACGCTTCTAGTATAGTCTCCTGATGTGCTGAGCCAGAACACTGCAGCCCTGCACAAAGCTGAGAGCTGAAGAGGAGAGGCATTTTGGTTCATCCATCTCTGTCTCTCTAAACGTGTTCTTTCAGTCATCTCTTACCAGCTTTTATCTGCCTGGACCACGATCATCATACAAAGCTGTTTCCAAGGTTATACAGAATATCATTTAAAATTAGTTGGTATTGTTTAAATCCAAATGCAGCTACTGAGGACTGCCAGGCTGTGCTGCCCGAAGGGATGCTGTGAGGATAAGCCAGCAGTGGGAGGTGGTGATGTGCAAGTGGACCTGGAGGGTAAGGGGCACTTGGAGGCGAGGAGCGGGTGGGAGCTGGCTTATCTGTGTGGAAACTCAACACCTCACAAACTTTAAAACCTTTAATCTGCAACATGAATTTATATAAGCCTGCATATGGAGGTGAGTGTGTGGCTCTGTCTACACTCTTAAGTGTTGATCACAGGTGTGTAAAGGTCCTTGGCTGGATTTGAAGTTGAGTGTTGCTCATAATCCAGTTGCACAATCTCTTGCCCTTGGCAAGCTGCAGCACCTGCCCTAACAAATCCATAAATACTTGGCTGCTGAGCTCTGTCCTCGAGTGACTGCAGTGTAGATGTGCACTTAGTAAAAATTCATTTAAAAGAGGCATACTCTAAACAGATGAATGAGTTGGCTTGGTTACCTTAAAAAAAAAAAATCCTATTCTACCAGCACACCTTACTACAACTCTGACATAATTTAGAACAACTCTGCCCTCCTCCTGAAATTTCTGCTACATGATTACAGTGTTGCCAGCTCTTGTGATTTGCAGACTGAAGAGGAGACCTTGAAGGAGGTCATTTAGTCCATTCCAGTACCTCAAGGCAAGAGTGACTATGCCTAGGCATCATCCCTGAAAGATGTGATAGGGAGAGTTGTTTTTCTGTCCTTCATGGTTTCAAAGAGACTGACCACTAGGACCAATTGTAGCTGCCAGCAGGGATTCTCCACTGATGGTACCTGAGCACTGGTGGTACGTGCCTTTGGTGGACCACCCATTTAGTTCAAAACTTGCCTTTTTCATGGTGGAGAGTGGGGAAGGTGTTGCCTTGAAAGTTATAAAATCGGAGTAACTGTATATCTGGAACATCACACAGAATTATTTTTAAGATGGTCTTTTTTTTTTTTGAGTCTGTCTTGATTTTTAGGAAGGGAAGGAATGAGCTGGTTTGGAAAGCTATGCTGGGTGCTTGGACTACTGATGCTACTGATGTGCCTGTGACAGCCCTTAAAAGAGGCCACTTTCTCTCCTGCAGTAACCTCGCCTTCTGCTGTCCTCCAGCCCCAGAGACAACCTAGTTTTACAGTGTTTTGGCATCAACAAAGCAAATAGCTAGGTTAGGGCTATCCCAAACGTCTGCTACTGCAGAGCCAGTCCTCCTCCAAGCTTGCATTTTTTGATGTTGAACTCTCTTAAAAATCTACCTGTAAATGTCCCATAATAGGGTAGAGCTTTGGAAAAACTAGGTTTTACCTAGATATTTAAATATCACCCAAGGAATCTGAAGTCCTTTGCATGGAAACGGTGTATGGGAAAATAGGATGTCATCAAGTAGACATGTCCCATCAGCCAGTCCAGTGTCTGTAGTACAGAGCATACAAAATAGAATTCTTACTAGCACCTCATTTTTCTTTGCACTACCATTAGGCCTGGGAAGAGGGACAGCAAGTGCTGGATGGCCAAAAATGAGTTGCTTTATAAATCCAGTTATATAAATATTGTGACCATTGCTACCTGACTAGCATGTATACCAGTCTGGATTAATTCATTATTATTTGTAAATTCACACATTGTGGTAACTCTGTAGCCACGGTTTCTAAAAAGATTAGGAGTGTGAGCTAAAGATCATGAAATAGTACCTCAAGTAGCCTGTAAGTACCTTCAGCACATGAGAATCATAGAATCATTAAGGTTGGAAAAGACCCCTAGGATCGTCCAGTCCAGCTGTCAACGCAACACCACCATGCCTACTATACCATGTCCCTAAGTGTCACGTCTACATGTTTTTTGAATACCTCCAGGGATGGTGACTCCACCACCTCTCTGGGCAGCCTGATCCAATGCTTGATCACTCTTTCAGTAAAAAAATTTTTCCTAATATCCCATCTAAGCTTTCATTGAGCTTTCATTGTGTCTTCTCATGGCCACATGCATAACTCCCACTGGTGCTAATGGGAATTGCTTGCACACACCAAGTGGGGAATAGACCAGGAAATCGCTTACTTGTCCTTCAGAGACACTGTATCTAGATCTGTGACAGGCAAGAGTCACAGCCGGCACCATTTACCGTGAACCATTTCTGCTGAATGATGCTGATGTGTGCGCCACGGAAAATGTCCGCTTAGGTTTGCAGTAGCAAGAGACTTTGATTAATCAAAGAAGCTTTCTCAAAGTTAGACTTTTTAAAAATGTGCAAGTTCATCCTTGTGCATTTATCTTGCAGAAAAATTCTGAATCTAAGCTCTTGCTGATCGATGGTTGCATTAATTATGCACAAAAAGTTCAATTCTGCCAGCCTTGTTCACTTTGAATGCTGCTTTACCCTGGGAGGAATTGACTTGCATTACGCAGGTTGGACAAATTCACCTGCAGTCTGAACTTCTGTAAAAGTCTCCAGGGAAGGTCAAGTTTCTGTTATTTTCAATAATAAATGAGATTCCCATTGAGTAAAATGATCCAGGAAATAAGCTTCAGCTCCCTGAATAATGGTTGTGTGGCCTCTAATGGAGAGCTGGGAAGAACCGATAGAGTCAGAGGAGAGATGAATCTCTCCGAGCTGCAGGTCTTGCAATTCTAAACTCATAGAGTTGGCTCCAAGGAAGCACAAGTATTAATGACTCTTTATGTATTTTGAAGAATGTCTCAGAGCTGTGATTTTAAAATATACTTGCTTACAGTCTTGGCCTATCTCAAGTAAAGTTCTTGTAGGTGAAAGAGAGCTACAACCATAAGAGGAGAGAATGGTATTTGTGCAATGTTTTCCCGTCACCATGTTTTTTTGCCAAATGTTTGTTTGGAAGTGTTAATAATTGTGTTTTCCTCTTCAACTCTGGAAGTAGCCTAATTTGGCTTAATAGTCAGAGAGGAAAAAATAATAAAATAATAATTAATGTGATTCATTCATCTAGAAAAGTGTAAAGCGTAACTTAAACAAATGGCAATAGTGGTAGGAAAAATGCTATAGTGAATGTTTCAAACTTTAAATTTTCTGTTGAGATATGAAGAGACCTGAAAGGAGTGAGTGGCAGTTCATCAAAAGGATGTCTGTTTCCTTGTAATACTGTTTTATTGGCTCTTTCCAGTTCTTAACCTCAGAATTGCTAAAAATATTCGGGATAATGGATGATTGCTACACAGAGCTCTAATTTACTGCACAGTCACTGTGGGGAAAGTGCTTTAGCTATTTTGGCTCTTTTGTATCGCCTCTAGAGAGAATTTTACCCATGTGTTTTGCTCCAGAAATCATCTGTTGTTTTTCAATGTATGCACATAAACAGCTCTTACCGCTACGCTTAAATATTGAGTCAGCAGTTCCCTCTGATGAAGCCATCACCAAGGACTGTCATGTTTATCTCAACAGATCAGCATCACAGAGCATGTAAAGCTATTAGCCCCAAAATGTTGCCTGCTAACCACAGAATCGTGGGACACAAGTGACCTTCTGCTCTTTCGCTTCCTAATCGGCTCTGAGCTTGGGCTGCCAGCTTGGCTGCTCCGTGCCTCCATAACCCATCTGAAAAATGGGCGCAATTTCATCTCCCCACCTTGCTGAAGGCGTTTCGAAGGCGAATATACTGACAAATGGGAGCTGCTCAGATTTTTTGATGGATGTTGGAGGATTGGGTGTTCATTTTATTTTTATTTTAAATATTTAAAATGCCTGCGATTAAATTATGTCACATCCATTGGGCTTTGGTCACCCTCATGCTGCAGTTGCAGAGGTAGCAGGGATTCTTCTCTGGTTCTCTTTTGCCTTTCTGCAATGCTTCCTCAGCGGTGTGAGAGAAATGTTTCTTTAAAAAAAAAAAAAGGTTCCAGTGTCACAAAACGATACATCACCCATCATGCTCTTGAATGTTTGAGCTTTATTGCTATATTTCATTTATGACTTCATCTAAGTACACATCTGTATGTCATCGTACTGGGAATGTAGACTCCGAACAGATTAATGAGTGGCTAGTCTGGTAGTCAAGGCTCTGATTCACCGTGTCTCATGGATTTACTTGACATCAGGTAAGATGTCACTAGCCTTTCTGACTGCCGTGTTGCTCTCCCACTGGCTGTCACCTTTGTGAGAGCAGATGTGAAGAAAACGTGTGTTGCCCTTCACAGCCCAGCGTGTCAGCACGGGCCTCCGGTGAAGTATGGCAGCCCCGTGCTGGGACATGCGGTGCTGGGAGGTGGGACCACTGGTGCCTGCCAGCCTCATTGCCTCCACCAGCATGATGGGCAGTGGGGACCGCACGTCACCTTAAATCAGCAGAGTGTCCTGAGTCAGAACCCAAGCTAAGACCAAAAAAAGGTTTGTTTCTTTTTTTGATCCATGAAACATTTATTGCCTCCAGGCTGCTGTCCTGCAGAAACATGAACATGTGTTTAACACGAAGCATGGACTTCATGGTCTTGAAGCAATTGGGATACTTGTGTGCTTTGAACTAAGCAGGTGATTTGCAGCAAGTGCCATTGCCAGTTCTGTACCAGCATCTGTCCGGCAAAGTGGTTTCACCTACGTCACCGATCTGAAGGACTCGACAGAGTTGTCAAAGGGTAAATGCTTCACACTTTGAAAATAAGTGCTGGAGTTTAGGTTTAAACTTTTTTTTTTTTTAAAGTAAGGTTTTATCTGCTCTATGACATCCTTGTCCTGAAGAAAAACATTGTCTCTCTGGTAATCACTTGACTGTCCTCTAAGTCAAATAACATATAGGTACTTTTCAGAGAATCTCATCTCCGTGTTTTTCTAAAGCCTAGATCTGATTGTGTGTTTTTAGGCATTCATTTTCCAAGCGTGTACTGATCTAGTAGCTTAAGAAAGCAGATTTCTGGGAAAACTGTCTTCTCAACACCCCAGATCACAGCGTCCTCCACCAACTGTGTCTAAGCCGAGGAGGTAATTGTGGTTTTGAGGATTATTTCCTTATCCTCGGTGTGGTGCCAACACAGGTACAAGCTAAAACCTGGTGGTGTTTTTGTTTGTCGGGAATTGGAGGCAAGACAAGGAACAGCTCGTTTTGTTTGGGCTGCCAGACAGTTGCATGAGGATAATTTTTGTTGTGCTGCTTATTTATGTTGGATTCAAACCAGTGACAGTGGGGACCTGGAGATACTTTGGAATTACTCACCGTAGTGAAAGCAGGAGCTGCTGGTGTTATGGCTCCGTGTGCCGTCTCGTGTTGTCTGTTGGCCAGTCAATACCAGAAGGGCATTGGTAAACCAGCAAATGAGTTTAAAATGGCATTTAAAATTGGGGCACTTACAGAAAATGATTTGCAAGAAGCTAATAAAATGACGGAGTGGGTAATGTGATGGAATGATTGTTCTGTGTGAACGCAGAGCTATAAACGCCTACACAGGGACATTTAACAGAAAGAAGGTATAACTAGAAGTCATCAGATGAAATGAAGCAAAGACCATTTAAGCCAAACACTATGTCATTGTCCCCAGTTTAAGCACTGGAGTATTTTATGGGGGTGGTGCTTGGCTTCGGAAAGGCGGAGTAAAGCACCCTGTGGGTATATATGCTATGAAATTCATAGGTGATGTCAGGATTGGGAGGCAAGGTTTTTATTATTTGTGTACAACTGAAGAAGCAATAAAATAAATGGAGAAGCCTGTATGCATTATCAGTAGCATGACAGCTAGCTTCGGACTGCAGAGATGTGGAGTTATGCGCTACCTAACCAGCAGGCGTCCTGTATCAGGGACTGTTTTAATTAAAAGTGAGGAAAACGTATCATAACTTGCGTTTTCTTCAGTATTTTATTGCACTTACAAAACTATAAGGATTAATAAGGTCTTTCTGTGTTAGAGCTGGGAGTGTGGAATTTACAGCAAGGGAACTGTAAATAATACAATATTCTAATAGGTTTTACTTCAATGAGGTAAGAAAAGAATTATAATTAAGGTATTTGTTTTCTTTTACGTTTTAACACTTCCGATTATCAATAGGGATGAATCCGAAAGTCAAACACCAATCAATTTCTCAATGTTTGGCATTTTTTCAGCATCCTGAGGGATTACCTAATCACAACATTACAGAAAGTGAACCAGGAGAATGTTTTCAACCAGCTAAAGCATTAGCAATCATGAAGAACTAAAGCGTGCTGTGCATACAGGGCTACTGAAAAAAATACAGAAATTGGTAGCAGTTAAGAACAGGTAAAATTAAGGGACAGGATCTGTAGGGAATAATGCCTAAATGCGCATATTGCTGGGTAGATTTGCTGTCTGTTCTAGTCCTTCCCTTGAGTTTTACAGTAAGTGCATCCATATGGCTACATAACTGCGTGTTTCTGCAACCTGCGTACTTGCTATACCTCATACGTTTGCATTTATTGGCCAGTATTGAATATGAAGCTGGAAAACTACTAAGCAAACATCAAGAAGGATTTGTCAGGGAACAAGACCCATCTGAACCAAGGGTTGGTGAGCGGGCAGAGCCAAAAATTGAAGAGCTACAGGAGAGCCATGGCTTTCTAACAGTGTGATGAGGTTATCGCAGTTGGAAGTCCATTAGGTTTATAGCATTTCACGGCCCTGGGCTAGGGGGAGAAAGTACACTGTGGAGACAGTATCTCCAGTGTATGTTCAGGAAAAAGGCTGGTTTAAATAACGATATTGATGTCCTGTGGAAATGTGATGGAATCGTGTTCTGTTTTTAAAAAAAAAAACGCTTTCTCTGAGTCTCTCTTTTCAGTAGACTGGATGTAGTCACTGAAACAAACTTCAGGCAATGCCTCAGAGATAATTGTGTAGGTTTTATATGACTCTCTCTTTCTATGGTGGAATTTTACAGAGATTAGACTAATGAACTGATCTAGTTTTAGGCACATGCTGTTAGGTGAGGTGTTTTATTAAGACTTTTAACTGCAAATTAAAGGTCTGCTAGAAGGGCAGTTAAAGTCAACAGAAAGAGTTTTATATCACACCCAACCAGGGATGACCCACATTGTGTTGTACTTATCTCGGCAGTACAAACAGCGAGGGAGGTAAGTAATCTTTGTTGAAGCAGCTGAGCTAGTGGACGTCAAATAATCTCCTATTTATTACTATAGCTTTAAAGTGCAGAATATCTTTTCATGGATATATGTGCCCATATGTATGCAGGTGTCAAAAGCAAACATTGTTTTTTAATACAAACTGAATTGAAATACTGCAGGTGTTTGGTCTGTGTTGGATAATCAATTTATTACAAGCTTAATTACGATATCTGTTCATAGGACACAACCAAAGCCTTGAAGTAGAATAGAAAATAGGATACCTTGGTTTGGGGAGATTAAATTTTTTTTGTATCCAAGTATTAAAGAGAGGAGTTTTTCCCTTCCAATAATTGTGGCAGATTGTGTAGTAGTGTCGTTGTGGGGAACAAACAGGCAATCTTGCTCCTGGGAAGATCTACTGCTAACCTCACTGTGGGACAGATTTACACATAGATGGCTAACAGTAGTTTCTGATGTGGTTTTTTGTTCTTCCTTTGGTTACAATGCTCATATATATTGCCCAAACAAGTTTTGTTTGTTGGTTTGTTTTTTTTTTATTTTAAAAATCCAAGATAAAACTGTCCATTATGTTCTTGTTCAGTGTATTTCTGCTTCAAGGCTTCACTGTATGTCTTCCACCAAATTGCAAAATTCCTCCAGTATTTCATGGTGGGTGAAAAGGATTGTGCAAAGTTTACAAAACCCTTACATTTTCCTGGAAAGCCAGTGAACTCAGCTTATCTGACTTGCATGGTTTTGTGCTCTGTGACTTGGCAATTCATCTTGTGAGAGTTTGCAGTACACTCAGTCAGTCCCGAGTGCTCTCTTGGCCCCTCACCTTTCCCAGAGCCCTCTCCTCTCAGTCTTCTGTCTCTAACATTAAGCAATAGGTTTGAGAGTATTTTATTTTTTGCCTATTCTATTATTCTACTCAAATATGACCTACTCAAAACTTGTACCAAGCCACATGAGGATCCAATAGTTAATGAAAAACAATTTCTAATACTACACTGTCTTAAGCTCAGCTGCTCAGCCAAACATGACAGGGATCTGATGGGTGTTTTGTTTCTCAGCAGCTGAGTGCTTCTACTGACCAGTTCACAGCCTGGTTTTAATGCTAGCCCTTGACTTATGAAACTCTCAGGCTGGGCTACACCTTCTCTTTGTCAATTTGTAGAAATTAGATAGCTTTGCAAGTAGCCATGAAAAAAGCAGATATAAAGGAAGATAGGTTGTACCTCCAGATAAACTACTTCCTATAATGTGAAAGTATAAGTAAGACAATGAGGTATTACTTTAAAAGTGCTTCTTGCCTGGGAGCGACCCTGCGTCCCAGGTCTCCTGTGACTTATTTCAAAGTAGATTTTAAGTGCTCAACCCCCCCCACACCACCACCTTTGGCCTGTTGTATTTAACACGGATGTGCACATTCATATGGAACAGTCATCTTAATCCACTTTGCAGTTTTCCATGGCTACTCTGGGCGTGCAGCGTAGAGCACTGCCGTGCCTCTGCATGGTAAGGCCTGAGATGCCTGATATGGGGCAGCCCTGAGCAAGCACTGCAGGGATCAGGTTAGGCTTGGGTTGAGATAGTCCAGAGTGAATGATCTACAGGATTAAAAATAACCAGCTAATAAGGGTGCTCTGTAATTATCCAGTGTATGTATTTAATTTACCATCTTCAGCTGTAGCCTTTTCCAACATAGACAAAATTTCTACTGAAAGTAACTATGACAATTTTTAATAGAAGAAAGGTGGTCTTTTTGAAATAAAGGTGTGTGTCATGGTTGTAGCATTATCTAGGCTTCTAAAAATGTATATATGAGAGAAACTGAATATAAATGCAAGTATATAATCACCCTGTTAATTTACTTTCAGCTAATTTCACTTCCCATAAGTCACATACGCACTTACACAAATGGCAATTTTCATTCATTTCTGTGCCAATATTTAAAAGCAGAACATTACAGTGCAATCTCATTACTACAGCTTTATTGATTTATAAAATCACACTTTATTACACTAATCCATATATTACAAAGAATAAAATTGTGCATAGTTACAGCTAAGGTCTTCTCGCCAAGGAGGTACATAGTTTGCTTTCTCATCAGTAGTTCACAATTTAAATTAGCGGATGTCATGCTGTTGGACCCCATGAACACAGGATTAATGGCAAACTCATTAGTTCATGAAGTTTAATCTTCTTGGTGGGTGTCCCACCTCGTGGGAAATGAGAGGGATTCGGCTGCAGGTGTCTGGTGAGGTAACAGCAATCACTCAAAGAGAGGGATCCAGAAGGCGAGCTGCTGCTATTGCGAACCCAAGAACATTTATTATTTATGTTTTATTTGATGCCATAAGACTCTTTTTTTCCTTAGGAGAAAGCAAATGAATGCTCTGAAGGACACATGAAGAGGTTGCAACTGCATTAACAACTGCCACACTGCAGTCGTACCATCGATGGTACTTTCCCAGGTCAGGGAGGTGCTGCTGTATTTGCATATTTGGCATAGATCCTTAAACAGGTCTTTTTAAAGTGGCTTTCTTGGGGAGTGTGGCAGGTTTTGTACCCTTACTTCTTCTAGTTGTCAGGTAATCAACAGTTTCTTTTAAACTGATACTTTTAAACTGATAGTCAAGAGCGAACCCCCTCGTGCTGAATTGGCTTTGTGTAGGCACGGCATGGTGTTTCACGACACATACAAACGAGCTTGCAAAGCCCCAACGCAGCAGCAAGTTATTTTTGTCCCTTTTAATCTGTTAGACCCTGATCCTGATCTGTAGGTTTTCCTAAATCCCATTGATTTCTCTAGAATTAGGCTCCTGAAGTCCTTTGCGAGCCTGGGTCTGGCTGATCTTGTGCTGTAAAATGGAAACAAACCCACTTTCTCTACGTCACAACGCTATAAGGATAAATGTGTTGAAGATTATCAATGTTCTTATTCGGTGGCAGTGAAGGCCACAGGAATACCCAAAATAGATTTAAAAGGGACAAAAATAACTTGCTGCCTGGAGGGTATACGAACTTGGAGCTGTTGTTGTGCGGCTTGGCTGAATCGTTTCTCCAGGGGGGCTCCAGGCAGTCAGTACTTCTTTGGGAGAAAGGGCCAGAGAGATGCAACTGGACACGGCGCCTCAGAAAGAAGGAAGACAAACGCTTTTACGTGCACTGAGGGTCGACCTCCCCATTGCTCATGTGCATGGCCAGCACAGTCCTTTCAGCAAGAGGGGATCCTCACGAGCTGCTGCTGTGGGAACCAGCTTTGGTCACTTAGTGTTGCTGGAAAGGCTGGTGGGAGCAGAAGGAGATACTGAGCTCTTTGTACAAATCCCTTCCATCTCCCCCTATAGAGGAAAAATGACTTTAGACTACAGCCACGAAATGCATTTTTCCCTGAAATGTGTCTGTAGAAAGACAGGTTTGTCTTGGTCAGCTCTTTTCTGGATTTAATCAATCATTCCTGCTGACCACAGTGACAGAAATTTGCTTTTAGTACCGCAGTTATCTGTGTGGCCAGGAAGAGGCAATCAGCATCTGTTCCTGCGCATGCATCATTAACAGAGCTGTGAATTAATTTCTAGCGACAGACCACATTCTCCTTTGGACTGAATTTCTACTCCGCCACCGAGACACTTTGAACATTTGACATGTTCTTGTGGCTTATAGGTATCAAGTCACTGGCTAGAGAAGGGACAGACAACATCTAAAATCCCAGAATGAGCTTCCTGAGTTTCGAGTTTCAGGAGAAAATTGTATTTATAAGTCAAGCATGTTTGGTTTGTAACAGACTAGACCTCTCTGAAACTTCCATATCTTCATGTAGTTACAACTATAAATTACCCCTTACTCCTTACCATCGTTAAGTGGGGACACACACGTGTATAACGGATAGCATAACAGTGTCCAAATACAATTCCTTCTACTGCTGTTGAAAAAAAAAAACAGTAGTCTTAGTTTGGATAACCCCAGAAGTCAATAAGATGAAGTAGTTCTGTGTACGATCTTTTCTTACAGATAGGTTACACTTTATTTTTTCTTAATGTAGATAAGGTTTTCTCTAATGCTGTGCTGCAGATAAGTTCTGCCTTAGCTTGGCTGCTAATCAGGTTGCCTCTTCTGGAGACAGACCAGGTTGTCTCTGTCTTTTCCCTTCTCTGCTTGCCATTAGCAGATCTGTGGAGTTTGTCCTGCCTTCCAGTTATCTGGCAGCATAGGTGACGGATGCAGGAGAGCCAAAGCAGGCTCTCCAAATTATCCCGTGACATGAGGGAAGAAGGTGACCTCTAAACACTGTGCAGAGGGAAGAGGGGCTGCTTTCCTAATATGTTTCTTCCTTGGCAGCTGAAGATTTTTTCAATGTAGGTGATGGGAGCAGTCTCTTCTTGCTGAATGAAGAAAAATACCAGTCTTCGAGAGCAATGGCAAGAACAGGATCCTTCCTTCTAACCCGCCTGCAAACAGCCTCTCAGCAAACCCCTGCAGCAGCGCTTGGTATTGCAGCTTCGTGAGTCGGTAGCATCCCTGTACACTTCACATTAAAACCTTATTTACTGCAGTTCTATTCACCTGTGGTAACCACCAGTGACTTGAGTTTGTATAAAGTATGGTTGTAGCAGCTATATCATTACTCTGAGTGTACAACTCCCACATTACCTGTCATTTTAAGAGAAGCTGGTCAGTGGAGATGAGACGCAAATGACTTGTGGTTTGATCAGCTGTATGTTGGTGGCTCACCAGATTATTGTTGCCAGCCAGTGGAATTGGATAAGGGGTTTGCAGAAGTCATTGCTTAGCAAATGGGCGATGCATGTGTTCTGCACTTGAGAAGTCAACTTCTAAATGACTTGCTAGGGGCTGTTTTGGTGCACAGTAACAGAATTACTGCTCAAGAACTGTTTTTGTTTTAACAAGAAAGTAATTGAAGTGACTACAGCCCCTTTGAAGTCTTTACAATAAGGAAAGATTCTGATTAATTTAGCAGCAGGGCATCAGTGGCTATTAACAGCTTAACATGAGGCCCTGGTAGTTTGATAAGGAGCTAAACAGCCCCTGAATCACATATTAACAATCTGGCCATACTATAATCGAGGCTCATGTTGGATAATTGTCAGCATGGTTGACAGGCAACACAACAGCAGCAGCTATTTGTGTTTTAAATGGGCACTTAAATTATTCAGAATAATAGTTGATAGTCATCAGTACATCTCAGCCACAGTCCGGTTATTCTAGGCATGGATGACAAACTTTAATTTAGTTGGCTGAAGTACAGCACTGGCCTCTGCGTGGGCAAACTCACCTGTGTCTGTAAGCAATTTCTCAGGTGGGGTCTTCAGCCCATGATGAGATCCCTCTTCTGTGGCCCAAGCATTAGTGGTGCATGACTAAACTAGGATGCAGCTAGCTTGGGTGTGATAACCAAACCAACAGCCAGCAAACGTTTCACCTAGTGTCTGAGCCACCCATGTTACATGTAGTTTTACCTCCCCAGACCAAGAGAGAAGGTAAAACCTGCAATGCTAACAAGTAACCTTATTTTTATTTATTTATTTTCTTAAGTCTGCTGTGGTTGCAGAAGATTTGAGCAAGTCACCTGTGAATTTAATGTCTCTAACTAGTTTTGTATGTTGTGGGACATTCTAGCCAAATAAGAGTGAAAGTTTATGAACCATTAAACGTGTAGAAGGAGTTGGTAACTACTCGGTTGCTCCTCCAGTTCCTTGTTGTTGTAGCATTAGCAATTCTGAGCTAGTCACACAGTGGGACATAGCTCAAATTAATTAGCTAAATTGCTACCTAATGGCAATAAGATTTGATGCCACTTAATATTTCAGTGCAAACATGGCAGGCAGGTTAACGTATTTAAATATGATAGGCTCGCCTTTTCTAGTGGAGTATCTTAACTCCTGTTTGGGCCTTCTACAGCACTCATTGTGCTCAATTAATTCTGCCATTAGCAGTGGTCTGATCTGCTGTTAGCTCTGATAAAATATACCGTCATCTCCATAGCCCTCTTCTTCAGTGATGACCATCCTGTGGTAAGGATGCTGAAATGCAATTTAAAGGGGGAGGGAGGGAGGACACACACACTGTGCTTTGTACATAATTAAGTCACGTTAATGATGGGAGACTTAATTACAATTTGGAGTTTATCAGCAGAAAGCTCCCACGGTAACTTGCAGCCCGCGATGGTGTCGGGCTGTGCACACACATGCTGCACAGTAGTCGAGCAGTTGTTTCAGGCCGTGGAAAGGCTTGGGGTGGAAGGTGCTGATTATTATTAGCGTCCTGTGCCTGAGAAAAGTCATCGAGTTTGCTTACGCGCCTCTTGGTTTTCTTTTCTTTCCCCCTTTCTTTCTGCCCGCCCTCTCCCCCCACCCCGCTTGTGAAGCAACCCTTCTGGCTTTGTTGTATGTGTGGTTTGTAATCATTGTACACATCCCAGATGGTTCATGAAAACTCTTTGAAATGCCATCTGCCAGGCGTGTGTCCAGCCGGCAGCCTGTCATTCTGCTACAAGAAAAACGGAGGCGGGTTTTCCCTTCCCCCTGCCTTTCTGAATTGCATTCAGTAACACTTGCTCAGATGTGAAGCAGGATAACAGCCCGAGCATCTGCAAGCAATCTTTGCTCTAGACAGCAACATGGAAAGTTGTTGGGTTTTTCGCCTTCGCCCAGATAAGATATCCTAACCAGTGTAGTTTTTATTTTCCCTCTGTTTGTTGCTGGAGACCGACGCGAGGTGACAAATGTTATCTCTGTGATGTAATGTTTTTCTTTTACGTGGCGACTTGGCGTTTCTAATGCATTCAGCATGTGTTGCAGGCAATCGCGCTGATAGCGAGCACATCTGCGATTTTTCGACTTGAACATATTCAGGAAATTAAGAACACTGAGATGAAACAAATAGATCCATTAAAATGGCTCAGAGGAATTATGGCAGAGATATAATTGTCATGTCAAATAGGCTGCCAGCACTAGTAAACTGCTGACTGCAATTTCACTGCTATAAAAATTCAGATGGAAAAAAAAAATGATTAATAAATACTCTCTGTGGGAAGATATAGATAAAGAAAAGAAGGCGGCTTTAAAAGATAAAGTAAAATGAATTCTGACGTTCCCTGATCTTTGTGTCTCATGAATGTGTGTTGTCAGTTACTGGGAAAAAGTATGTCCCGATCTTTGTCATTCGGCGCGCATGGCTCAGGGTGACGTTTGACTGATGCATTGGATGAGGAGCACTACAGAGTCTTAATTCTCACTTCCCTTGTGCTCCAGGCATGGGACAGCTCCAGCGCATCCTTGGTCATACTTATTGCTGAAGCTTTTCGTTCTTCCTCCTTACCTCTTGTGGGCCTCGTGTAGGGGAACCTGGCAGGGGTCGAGAGCCACGATGCCCTGGTGAGGGTCCTCACAGCCTGAACATCCGCGGTGGTGTTGGTGCTCAGGAAGGAGGTGCTGCGTCCAAGCTGTGCCCCTTCATCCTGGGTGCCTGCATGCTCCTTGCATGCCAGGGAGGGACCTGCGGGAGCATTGCCCACTCAGCCTCGCTGCTGCCTGCTTTTAGATGGAAACGCAGGGCAGAGAGAGGCATGTGGTGCTGAGTATTTCTCTGGTCTAAATCTGTGAAAGACATCTGCCCCCTGTTACAAACTCCTTGGTAAAAATCATTGTAGTCTTACTGTAAGGATTCAAGAATACAAAGAACGCCAAATTGAATCTTTTCAAATAGGAAGGAGTAATTCTGCTAGTAGGGTGGAGATATCTATCATCATTTCCATCCCCTTTTTGGCTTTTCCTCCTCCTGCCTTCACCCATTCACACAGCTCCAAGAGAAGGAATGATAGAAAAAGCACAGGGATTTATAGACTATCTGAAGGCTGATGGTAAGTAATAAAAGAAGAGAGAAAGTTTCTATTTTGAAACAAGAAATGGAGAATGTTAGAGAAAGTGGATGTCTGTCAAGGAAATTAATCTAGTGATAGTCTTTCAAGGGTGTCACTCTGTCAAGACTGACCTCTTGAACAGTCTCTCAGATGAATAGGGCATAAGCAGACTTTCCGCTTCCCTGGCACTTGAGGAAAACATTTGCCAGATGCAGGCATGGTAAATTTATGCTCTTTCAACTTCTGAGAGCTGGAATCTTCCCAATTAGTTTCCAGAAGCTCAGCTTCTTTATACTTTCTTCAGTCCTTTTATAGGGGGTTTAAGAAATTGTATGCACTGAGAAAGCACTGCCCAGGGGCCGGAGGAGTCCCACAGAAGTGAGAAATCATGCTTCATTAAATGTTAGGTATGGTTTCCACATCTCTAAAGTTATTCCCAAGCCAGCAGATTGGTCGTGGCCACAGCACTCAGACACCTCCAACTCTCCAACACTGCTCTTTCTTCTAAAGTTCAGTTTCCTGTACCATCTGTAAATCTGTCATTTGTATTTAATCTCAGATGTGCGGAATCCAGCCATTTCCTAGCCTCCGGAGTCATGGAAAATAAAGGGTATTGAACAAAAATTGATCTTAATCAATTAAGCTGTGCTCAGTGACCTAAAATGCGGTGGCCCAAGCCATCTTAGCAGAAAGTCATGAAATGACTCATCTTACACCATGCTTCAAAGAGCTGTAAATTGGTCAGAAGGGAGAAGAGTTTCAGAGCTGGCAGAGTAGCAGTGATCAGAGCCCCGTTCTCTATGGGTACTATTTAAATTGTCGAGTGCTAGAGAGAGATTCAGTGTGAATTATTACTCAAAAGAAAAAGTATTTCTTGCACTGGAATGAGCTTATAGGTGAACTTCTGTGAGAAGAGTTTGCAAGTTGTCTCTTTAGTGAGTATGTGTGAACGGTGCGTCAAAACTGTCTCGCGGTACTTTTTAATGCTGAATAAAAATAATAGCATAAACAGAGATAAAATATTAAGAAGAAATAAGGGAGACAAGATCTTTATGATGTGAAAGAATATTTGGTGAGATAAAGTGATACAGAAATAATGGAAGCTAGAAAGAAGTTGCCTTATCTGAGAATACGGATTGCAATTTTATTGAAGTTGAAGTATGAGAGACTGTGCTAATGGCAGGAGGGTAATTGCTGGCATGTTCCCAGATACCAAACTCTTCCTGCTGTGTTTTTGCATGTGATATGAGAGATTTCTTTGCCAGAGAGTCTTTCTGGGAATATCAAAAACGTTGTCGGGTGGAACAACTGGTACCGCCAGCTCAACCTGTGGTCTATGTCTTGTCTTGTTTTTATGTGGACTCTTAACTTCTAGCTGAACCCTTGGCACTGCTCTCTGTGTAGCTCACCAAACTGTATTTTACAGATACTGGTGGATCTTCATGATCATTTTTTATTGTCCCTTTTAATTCTTGATAAGAAAACAATATTAATGCACTAATTTTTCCTTTCAGGCACAACCCGCCCTCCAAGAGAAGGAGAAGTGCCTGGTGTGGACTATAACTTTCTGACTGTGGAAGAGTTTCTGGAGTTGGAGCGAAGTGGGACCCTTCTGGAAGTAGGAACTTACGAAGGTACGGGCAGTGAAAAAGCACTTCCAATAACCGTGGCAGAACACCAGACTTGCAACACTCTCATTTGTGTTAAACAGCTCGAGTTAGGACCTCACTTTCCATCCTAATGCTCTGCTTCCCTTTTCTCTGTGTACCGTGAGAGAGGGAATTCCGACAATCCTGTGCTTTTGTCTTTTCCCTTCAAGTTAACTACCTCAAAAGATTAACATCAGTAGGCTAGGAAAATCCAATATGAAATCCGGTAATGAAATACTGAGGAAAGACAGCGTGGCAGTGAATGAAAATGCATCTTTTTTTTGTGTCCGCTACAGCCCATCTCCTTGTTCACTTTTTCTTCCCTCCTGCTGTCTCTCTTTCCCTTCATCTTCCCTATGTATACATCCTTCATCACCCAATTGTGTCTCACTATTCAGCTACATGATGCACTGCTTTTGGCCTTTTATTTTCGTATTTATTCTTGGATAATTACTTCTAACTTGGGTCATTGTGTTGATCCTTTTTACAGCACAGCTTTACAAACAACAACGCTGAGACAGCCAAGGGGCACTGAAATGTCACTAGTGTGAGAGCAGGAAAAAGATAGCTTTGACTTCCAAGAGAATGCAAGGCAAATTGGCCATATTTAGGTACACAATAGGATTTGTGTAACTAAACCTGCAATCCTTATCTCCTTTAAATGGAAAACTCCTTTTGGGGTGGTGGTTTTTTTTTTTTCTTTTTTTTCCCCAGGAGAACATTCAAATGTACCTCATGAGAAGACAATGAAAAGAAATACGTTACAGGTTTGAAAGTCCTTCCAGTGTACTTCAGCTCATTCATGTCATATTTCCACTTCCAAGAAGTTAAATGGGTCTTGTTGTAATTAGGAGAAGTTGAAAAAGCCTTATTCTTGCAGCCGTTAATAAGTAACATGAAATACGTTTAAAAATATGAACTACACACAAATAGCTGATAGTCTTTGAAAAGTAGTCATCAAATATGAATAAAAAAGAAAGTGACATGGGGTTTTGGTTTTCAAGCTCTAAAAAAAAGTCCTGAAACACTGTTTGTTTAGTCTACTTCTTTAAAAACTCCCTGTAAGGTCACCTTTAAACCTTGCAGACAATTGCAGCATCAAACCTGGTTTGCATGAAGATGCTAAATGTATAACTCGGTTTCACTCTTCCACCTCTCTGAGCTGATTAGCTCCATCAGCACCAATGCTAACGTTCCAGCGGCAGCACTTCTCCAAAATGAGCTTTTTCCCCTCCATGTTTCTAATTATAACACTAAATTAGTTTTCTTTGTCATGGTGCTCGAAATAGATCAGCTGAACTGCCTCGCCGTTACTTCCTGATCGTATTTGTTCTGGTGACCTTTCCACTTGGAAAGACAAAATGGGTAACTCTCTGTAATTTGGCTCCTGGGACTTGCTGGGAATTAGTTTTCAGGAGATGCTGTACCCATCTGGGACAGTTATAACATGGTAGTTTCATTGCTTATGTGATTATATGCAGTAGCAGCTAAACTGTTTAGATTTCATGGGTTGCTCTTTTGAGTTGCTAAAGATGAGGTTGATTTCTCATAACTCTAATGCGTATTTCATTTCTGTGGGTGATAGAAGTGTCTGAACTTTAAAGGAATAATTTGTCAGAAGTGCTGAGAAGCCTCTTTCCCTGTTGACATCAGTGATGCTGGTGCATGGTGGTTCTGGAGAGCTGGCCCATGGAAGGAAAAATCAATAAGAATAAAGCAAATAACGATGATGCGTGTGCACGTATGCATCAAGACACATTACTATTTGATTGCATTGTGAAATAAATAAAGTTCATTTTTCACTTACAGCTTCAAGAAATGATTTTGCTGCCTTCCGAGATTTCTTTAATGGCTTTGTTGTACTTTTTTTGGAAATCTTATTTTACAACTGTATTGATCAAGACAGTGTTGATCTTGATTAGATCTTGGAAGATGGTGTGATTCAGACTCAATGCTGCAATCACCAGCAATTTTGTCTATAAAAAAAACCCAATCCGCCAAAAACCCCAGACCACAAAGTAAGTTAGACTTCTAATGTCCAAGTCTTTTTTTTATTCCCAGCTTTATAGTCTTAGATTACTTTAATTGTCATTTGTTTTATGCTGCTTTTTGCTGCCTCTTTTTTTTTTTTCTAAATGTACCACCATGATGAAGTTGATTGTATTTTTGACCCTTCCAGTCATGGCTTATTCTAAAGCAGAGGGATGGAACCCAACAAAAGGAAATGATCTTCTATTTCTCTCTGGAGAGCAATGAAATAATACCTTTAATGCATGGCTTTTATTATTAATAATGCTACCTGTTGTACTGAGTAGGAATCAAACAATTGCAAAGATAGGGTTGCTTTTTATTACGATATAATTAGGTGATTTGGAGATGAAGGAAGGGGAATGCTATGAAATGGAGAGTAGTGATGATGAATGGGGAAGTTTTCATGTGCCTGGCAGCCACAAGCTCATAAGGCTCAAGCAGGATGGTGGTTTGCGCTCAGGGCGGTCCCAAGGTCCCTTCTGGCCCTTAATTTCTGAGCATCTGCATGTGGTTTGGGGTGAGATGGATGTATGCTCTGCATTTCTGACCCGGATAATTGAGATAAAAGTTTTGGCATTACTGGATGACATTTGTTTGCCTCTTGAAGGTGTAAAGCCACACAGATACTGGCACTGTCATTGGGAAAAACCTTGCAGGAAAAGACGTAACCCAAGCATTTGTTTAGTAACAGTTACCGAAGAGAACCTGGAGAAAGATTAGAAAACAGGGAGCCGCCGGAAGAGCGGTAATACACAAGACATTGATGCTGATATGGATACTATTGATTTGGAAAGAATAAAGAACAAGAAGAAGAGAACAGTTGGAAACCATAAAAGAGTAGGAGAGTGTATCAGGTTTTGAAAGAACAACCCAGGTTTTGAAAGTGCTCTATTTGCAAAGGGAGAAACTGCAAGCTGAATAGGACAAAAAAAGTGTAGCCTACCTACTGGGCTGAATAATGTCATTATTATTTCTTCTGGTGCACTGCAAATAGGTTCCTCTGGGCAGTTTTTGATTCACATCCCGATGAATGCAGAGCGGGCACGGCAGCTGCTTTTCTGGTCACCTGTCACCTCCACGGTGTGCTCCGCACCCAAAATGCTCCAAAAATCCTGATCGGGTGGGAGGGGGCGTTTGCAAGCCTTAATTCCTGAGGTTTTCCATTCCAGTTTTAACATTCTGATTTTTAACCATAATGCTTAGAAACATCTTTTTTCCCCTAATGAAAGCTACACGTTGATCACATGAATCCAGGAGCTGGAGCTGAAATCCGGGAAGACCTGCCCAAAGCTGTGATGCTGCACCAGTATTGGTGCTTTTTGCACCACGTGCGTGCTGGTAAAGCTAAAGTTAGTAATTCCCATTGACAATACTCATTAGGAAGGAAAACTCTTTTTAGACTGCACATTGTCTAGGCCTTCTGGTGGACAAGGAAACCATGATAATTGTAATCTCAGGCATTTATTGACTGAGCCTTCAGGGCATAAAATACTGATGGATGTGTGGAAGTAATTGTGTAGGTTACTAATTATTTAGCAATTACTTCTGCATTAGAATTATGGGCTCTCACGGGAACCCCAAGGGAGGGCTGTTTTGAGCAGAACCACAACTTCTAGATTTTATTCCCATTTCTTCGCCAGCTGCTGAGTGGCCCTGGGCAGATCAGGTAACTGCTCTATACTTCAGGTTACTGGCCTGGAGATTATTAAAACAACACTTACTTCTCTCTTCATTAATATTTCAGCAGATATCCTGTGCCTGCAGTTATCTCCTATTACAAATAGGAGGGAGAGAGTGGAAGCAATGGCGTTTCAGAGGGCTGTGCCGAATGCAGCAGTGGAGATGGGCGCTGTGCAGAGACACACGGGGACATTAGTGTGGTGGCTGAATTTTGAATGGGGACGGCTGTGTCACCAGGGTCTGGCGAGGCTGTTAATGAATGCCTGCCCAGCACTTAGTGATCCTCAAAAGAAAAAGTGCTGCACTTTGTAACATGTGAAGGGTTATTACATTATAGTGTATTATTGTCAAGGCACCATCTTTCATTCTCAGGACAAGTGTTATGTGATTGCCAAGAGAAGTAATAAGTAATCTGCATTAGTCTCATGACTAAGATGTAATGGGGTGACTTGCTAACATTTTTAAAGTATATAAAACTAGCTACTGTAGACAGGGTCTCTGGTTGTGGTACTTAATGAGTGTAATAAATTACCTTAATAGTGCAGTTAGAATTTCAGCTGAAGTAGAGAGGTGTATTCAGCAACATGCTTCAAATCAAGATGCCTTTAGCCTAATTTATCTGATGTGCTAGCTCTCCTTGGGTTTCTCTGCAGCAGCCCCGCTCCCCCAGCTGCTTTAGCAAAATGGCTGGATTTTCCTTGCTGCTCTTCTGGTGGCTTCGCAGCCTGTTGGTCTCACCAACTCGGTACAACCTTGACAGGAGAGCTGTGTCTGTGGCATGCAAAACATGACAGGAAGATTGGGTGAGTAAGGGTGGCAGATGCCGGGGATGCCCATGCAGCGGAACATGTTCCGCTTAATAAGATAAGATCCGCTTATTAATGTCTCCATACTACAGATTGACTCAATAAATCATAATGGCTCCTTTAGCACCATTGTAATGTATCATGTCGAATATTCACTTATTAACATCTGTGCACTGCAGAAAGATTCCTGTTCTATCTTTGGCTTTTATACTTTGCTTTCTTTTTTTTATTATTTTTTTTTTACACCACTAGTAAGAAAAAAGACAACGTGTTCTTGTGTATGTGCATGACTATCAGTGTTAAGCTCGAGTGCTGCTGTGCTGAAGTGTCATCTGATAACAATGCTTCATTCTACAAACAGCTGAAGTTGTAGCTGAGCTCTCTAAAAGGGAATGCTCAAATATCTGTTAGGGTTTTAGAGTGGGTTTGGATTTCCTATGGCATTCCCGATTGGCTTCTCTCTGTGCACTTTCAATAAGGAGTTTTCCAATGTGAGCTCTGTCTGAAATTGTTCATTAGCAGTCCTGCTTTTCACTGTTTCTTGATGCATTTTTAGAACACAAACCTCGGGGGAAGAGGTTGTTCCCAAACACCTCTGGCAAAAAAGGATGTGGCGAGTTGGTTTTTTCCCAAGTTAGATTTCAGGTTATTTTAAGGCATTATTTACCTCTAACCGCAGTCTGATGTGTTGAAGGCTGTTCATAGTAGTCCACTGGTAGATGGCAGCCAGGCACATTTCGGCATTGCTGTTTGGTACTGGATGTGCCGGGGACTGTCCCTAGAACTGGCTACTGCTCGCTGATGTTGTCCAGCTCCCTTTGCAGCTGGGCAGCTCTTCTGCGCCTGGAGGCAGCCCAGCCTCCGCAAGCCGTGGCATTTCCCTTCCACCTCCGAGCTTGCCCTGTGCTGCGAGCTGCATACGCACGCCACTGCCTTTCAGAGAGGCAAGCTGTTAATGGGACACATCCTCGTGGTGGGAGTATATATATAAATATTTCAGTATTTGCAAGAAGGAGAGTTGCATATTGCTATGGCTTAACACCACGTTTTCTTGATTCTTACAGCTTTGTGCTAGGTAGGGTATTCCAGCTGCTTCTTCTGCGTTCCCTGTATATACCATGCACAAGCACGTGCTTGTTTATGTTCCCTATGATTTTTTTTTTTTAATCTATTTGCATGTGGATATAACAGTTGCTCTAATATAGCTGAGTTTAGGAAACACCCTGAGCTTCCATAGCCATCTTATGCCCCATGCTACCAAGATCTTACTGCTTATGTGTTACTTTAAGTATCTTTGCTTTGTTTTGGCTTGTTAGACATTTTCCATGCATAAAATGTGCTTGGATGCAGTGTACATGTGGATTAACAATAGTATGTGGCAATACCTAGTGATATCTCAACATGGGAAAAATCAGAATAAATGAGACTGATTGATCTGTAGGTGACTTTCTGCTGTGCTGTTATTGCCTATGAGGACACTAATTGGAGTATATGTTAAATTTCAGACAGAAATTGAAATGTGCGTATTGTAATATTTTGACTAGTTTAACAAAAAACCCAGACTGATCCTTCAGTTAACCTCACCATTAATAACTGCAAAAATTGACAGAGAATCTACTATTTAAAGCAAATTGGATTTGCATATATTGCAGGTTAATGTCCCTGAGATCTCTTTCCTTGCCTATGTTTTGCTTCCGATCCAGATGCTGTATCTGTGGCCGCCTCCCCGTTGCCTGGATACTCTGAATTTCCTCAAGGCAATTGCTAATCAATGTGCAGTTGCAGCTAGGTGAATCCCACAGACAGCAGCCAGATCTGTCATCTAAATGTAGAAATCTGTAGCAGAATGTGATCTGGGAAGAGAACAGACAAAACACTGTAGCAGGAGCTCTGCTCCCAGGAGTCAGTTCATCCCATGCTGATCAGACACGAGCACTCTTGCTGGGTTAGATGAACGGGGGCTCTTCTGCTAAAATTAAGGGTCAATTGTTTTGGTTCTTGTACAATGCAGAGGAGAAGAGCTGCATCTCAGTAAAGAAAACAATTACATTAATAATTGCATTTAAAGTCTTCATGTCGAGGCCTTGCTTAATTTTGCTGCTTATCTCCAAGTCTCTTTCCCCAAATACCCATTTGCATCAATACAGTAAGCTACAAGCTGCTTTTTAAAACATGAGCTGTTAATGGAGTCCTTGTTAACACAGAGTGGTATGTTTGAAGATCAGATGCACTTCTTGTGGGCACAGGGTCCTCTGTGCTACACAGAGGCTTTTGAGTTTCTTAGTGTTTTTTTTTATAATTGCAATATTATGCCTCACAGTAGGTGTTGGTAAATTCAGAACTGCGAGAACTCTGCTCAGTACTTTCCTGAGAGACAAATGTACTCCCAGTCCCAGGCCTAATCTCTTCACACCAGAAAAGCAAGACAAATTCTCCTCCCCCAAAAAAAAGATAATAGCTACAGCAAAGCCAGCACCTACAGATCAAAGTAACTGAAATATGTGGTTTGGGATCACATCCTGCAGCTGGCGTTGTACCATTAGGATTAATGCTCCAGCTCGTGCTTGACCTTGCACAGGGCTCCTCTGCCTTCCTTCACCTCTCCGTGTCGGCTCTGCTGCCCCGTCCCCACCCCAGCAGCCTCTGTGGTCTCACCTTCCCTCTCTGGAGGGTGAAACACCTCCTTTCATATCCATTCCACTTTAGACCCTTTCAGATTGCATCTCTGTTCTTGTGCATCTCTACCCATTCCAGAAACAGCGTCTTGGATGGATGGAGACCTTTCAACTCAAATTGAATGGAATGGTGATTGACAGAAGCTTTTATGGATTAGATTCATAGTTATTTTACTTAAGGGTAGCTAATTGGTGTATTTTTGTGAATTACATTTCAAATTCCAGGTCACATAAAAAACTTAAGGTTGTCTGTGAATTTACTGCCCATCAGGGGAATATTTAATAAGAAAGTTTTGTCATTTTGAAACGTAAGAAAAGTTTTCCATTACCACTAGGTTTCTAAAATGTAAAAAGAAAGTTCTCTTCGCTGACAGCGTTGCTTTAATTCGTAAGCTGCGGGACAGCGTAGAAGCTGCTGTAGATTGCTTTCATTGATTATGATCACTGCTTGAATTGGCAGAGGAAGAAGTGTTAGGATGATGAGAACTTGTCTTATTGTTGTGATTAGCTGTTACCAAAGTCTAATTACTGGGCGTGATGCTAAAATGTGTAAGCTGCTGACACTTAGAGATAAGGAGATGAAAAGAAATCAACTCATTCCAAATAGCTATTCTGGTTTATTTCATTATTATTGTTATTTTTGTGCACTATCCTGAGCGGCGCTTTAGAGTGCATGGATTAAGTCATGGTTTCGGCTGTAAAAGCTGCCACCAAACGTCGGCTGTGGTTAAATAAGCTTTAAGCACCAAGGGACTGAATAAATAAGGGTTAGTGAAAGGTGATGACAAGGAACTCAGTTAATGGCATGTGCATCTGCCAAGTGGATGCACTGTTATTAGCTATTAATTTGGTTGCTGTAGGCAGGATCCAAATGTGACTGAGAAGAGGGTAAAGCTTAGGAGCCCGGTTCCCGTAGGAATCAGACATCGGAAAGTGCTGTTTCTGCCATGCTGGCCGCTTCAAAACCGGCATTTCCACAGAAAAGTAGGTTTTCTCACTGTCTTCATCAAGAAATCTCCTTCGTGTAGGAGATGGGCTGCTCTTTTCCAGCTTCGAGACATCATGTTAGGGACACAGTCCTCAGAAGTTTTGCAGAGCTTCACTTGGGCCGTTGGGGGAGCTCTGCACCCCGGGGAGTCCTGCCGCAACTACTGTGCTGCCTTGAGAAAATGTTTTGGGATCCTCTGGGATGACAGATGCTTGTGTATGCACATGTAACATGCTGTTAATAATTAGGGCTGATTGGATATTCAGTACAAATTACACTGGCTATGAAGTTAGCCCCTTCTTTAGGCTTACAAGTGGCTCACAAAACACTATTAAAGCATATTTTTAAATGTATGTTTTTTCATAAACATTGACAGATTCAATTTGAACAAATAATGTCGAGTCTGAGTGTTTTAAAACTCTTGCTGGGCTGTTCACTGTCAGTTGTTAATGGTGCACATTTGGATTTCTGAGTCACAGGATAAATATTTTCTCTTTCTAATTTCTAGGATTAAACATGAGCTTTGATGATAATTTTAAGTGCCAGTCCCTCCTAATGGTGTGTCTGCCCCCACGCCTGGGCCCACGTGCCATGTCTTCAAAAAGAACTGCTTAGAGAAGAGAAATAGGTCTGATTGCATCCAGCAAACATGAGGAAAAGAGATTATTTCCATTTTCTCTCATTCTCCATGTCACCTGGGAGCTGGGTTGGAGCTTTCTTTTGCAGTTTTTCATCATGAGCTGGGTCGTTTCCCAAACCTGTATGTTCTTGTGTGAATCTGAAGGAAGAGCTGTGATTTTTTTTGCAATATTGACTCAGGCTGAATCTGCCTCCTGTGGAGGAAAAAGAAAAGTTCAGCCCCAATGGCTGCATTTCCCATATTCTGCAAAACAGAATTCACACATGCAGAGCCATGCTCGGTTTCAAATTCATATTTGCTCTTTGTATGCGTTCATATATACTTGTAGGGATCCTCTAAGACAGCACGCCGTGTTGGTAGAAAATAATTATTCACTAATAGTCGTACCAACAACCATGGTTGGTTTGAAAAGTGACTAATGATTTCGGTGCAAGGAAATCTGAAATACTTTAGAGAAGCCTGGTTTTCTGCTGAGGAACAGCTCTCCGTGGACTGTTAGGAACTCCAGCCTTGCTTGTTGCTAGAGGAACTGAAAAGGAACAAAACTCAAAGATATAATCATATATTTCTCTGTAATTGGAGGAGGGATGGTAACATCTGTGCTATGTTCTTGTCCAGGAGAAATAAAAATCCACACTAGCAACATTTGTATATCCCCTTCATTCACTTTGTTGCATCCATCGCAAAAAGATTTCACCATTTACAACAGACCTGAAATTCTGAATTTTGCACAAAATAGTGGTGTGCAGTGCCATAAATAAAAGCTGTTCTCACGTATATGGCACACACGTGGATCTCTCTGCTTAGCAGTTAACATTCTTAGAAAACACACATTTTGTCTGGAAAAACAAAAAAACAACCAATCAAACAAACAAACAAAAACCAAAACAAAAAAGCAAAACCCCAAAGTAGCAGCATTCTTTGGGAGAAATGCCAAAGGGGATAGGGTGAGAGCAGCGTTGATTATCCTTTTTCTGCCCACCTACCTTTGTATTTTCCCTTTGCACTCTCTCTCCCCCATTCTTCCTCTTTTTGTATAAAATAGTCCTGCAGTATATAGAGCATAAGAATCATTTCTCTAGCAGCGACTACAACCTGCTTGAGGAGCCTCCATCCCCATTAGAGGCTCTTTCCAGAAGAAGTAATTTCCTTCTCCCTATAAATTATGCATCAATGTACATTTAAGATTCTGAAATGATGAACAGGAGATGAAAGCATTGCGGAGTGTTGCTGCTCCTATGGAGCTGAATCCACGACGTTGTACACAGGCTCGAACGCACCTTGTTAAGACAAACCTGCATGTGTTGCTGTCCTAGTACTCCAGCTGTAAAAGTGGGGAGATAGGAGCTCCTCCGACTTCTCCAGCCTCAGCTCTGTAAGAAAGACTTTTTCTCCGCTTGGAAGGCAGTGAATGGGAAAAATAGGAATGGATGTCCAAATTGGTCTTTCCAGATGGACTCTGCCAGCCTGAGCCGGGGTGATTCCCGGTCTCCCTTGCTCCTGATGATATGTCTGGAGACCTTCCAGAGTCTCAGGTTGAGGTCTGCGAGTGCTGGGGCATGCATGATCCCTGTGGCCTTGCCCTAAAGCTGACAACACGCACAGCTTTGGGGGGTTGTAAGGGACTTAGGTGCTCTAATGAGAAAGGCAATTCAGTCAGCTAAACAGGCGTTGAGATAAACAACTAGTACTTCCAAACTGAAATAAAGATACGTTGTTTTGAACCTCAAGTGTGTGATGGCTGAGCAGTGTGAAATGTGTTGGGTGGGTGGAACTACCGCATACAGCAGTGGGGCAGGTCAGCGCAGAGCTGCTTGGCTAACTTTAAACTCAGTGTCACAGCTCAGCGTATGAATGATGATGTTGGCTCCTGCAACAAAAATACGCATGCATATTGTATAAAAATAAATGAAAAAAAATTTTTTTAGCACAGGTGAGGTTTTAAAATGCCTTTGGACAATCTGCCTTTGGCATGTGGTTTCCATCTAGTGTAACAGGGGTAATAAAGGGGCACGTACACTTTCTGGGGAATGGATATTAAATATATAACGTAACTATGTACTGAAAAATTGCAAAATGCTTTCAGGTTATACATAGCCTATGGAGATAGATGATGAATGTAATCAAATGTACGTTTATATTTTAGAGAAGAATTTTGTGCTGCTGCCACAGTTGAAGCTATATGCGTGCACCCCCACGTGGGTTTATACAAAGCTATATGGGAGAGCATCTTTTGTATTTTGTCATGCCAGAGAGTACAGGGAGAGTTTTTAAGTTCATCCTTGGAATCTGAAGGTGGCAAATGAAAATAATAATTCTTGAAAGGGAAAATTTGGGTAATTTTATGTAAAACTGTTGTATATCACAGATCATTGTATAAAAAGTAAAAGATGCGCCTAGCAATAAGCCTGAATTCCTATAATGCCCAGTGCTGCGGAAACCGATTCCAGACCTGAGATTCCTGTGGAGCATTTCGGGGCAAGTCAAGCGCTACTGGGGTGTTTGAGGTGAAGTGAAACAGGAACGGTGAAATACCTCTGTGCGGTTCTGGCACCAATGAACCTGCACTTATTCTGTATTTCTTCCATGGTCACTTAAAATGACAACTAAGTATCCCAAGCACTTCGCACTATTTGCATCACATCTGGTGCTGGCTGCCAAGAGCTGTGTGTTTGCCTAGCTGTGGGCACGTCTTTGTTCCTTCAAGTTTTGCTTTAAGGTCTGGTTGTTCACTTCTACCCAAGTTGACCCAACTGCTGAGTTTCCTCTTTGAAGAAAGCAGTGCCACGTGGTACCTTTCCTTCTCTCTCCTTTGACAAAGTTTTCTTTTAGAAAGAGAAGAGTTTTTGCTTTTTAAATGCAATATCCACCCTAAAAGAACCTGTGTATTAAAGCAGGCCATCGAGCCTTTCATCACTTATCTGGGTGATGGCAGTCATGAATTTTTTATTTTCTGCAGGGCTCACTCCAGATCTGCCACAGCATTGTGTGGGTGCACACATGTAAAAAGGCTACTAATTGAAATTCAGATGTAACGAGATGAAGTTTTGCTATTCACCATGACTGCCTTTTGTTTTAGCCCTTGTACGCTCAGTGCACCTAAACAATGCAACCATTGCTTCTCCTTTTAGATTCAATAAGAATAACTTAAAGGCAAGAAATATTTCTGTGTCTGCTCTAGAGATGAAATATGCCCCCCCCAAAATGGGAATGGCGTGTGTTAGTTTATTTACTTACTTACTTACTTGTGGGGAGAGACAGAGATTTTAACGGAGTGGAAAAGAAAATAAAATAGAAATCTTGGTGCTATAAACTGCTCTTTTTTGAAGATGCAAATGTGTTTCTATTGCCTAGGTAACTATTATGGAACGCCCAAGCCTCCCAGCCAGCCCCTCAGTGGGAAAGTGACTTCCACTGATGCTTTGCAAAACCTGCAGTCTGGCTCCAAGCAGTCGACTCCAAAGCGAACCAAGTCTTACAATGATATGCAAAATGCTGGCATAGTGCATACAGAGAATGAGGAAGAGGATGATGTACCTGAAATGAGCAGTAGCTTCACAGGTAAAACGAAAATATCACAGTCAATCAGTTACGATACACGGGGAAGATTTTTGGTGGGGGATTTTTGGGGGGTTTTGTTTTTAATAGGTTTCCCGCAAAGCTGTCAATCCCAGACAGAGCTGGCCAACAACACCGGGATGGGAGCCATCTGGGTGTGGACAATCACATGCACAGTTGTGTCTTCTAAAAAGGCCTTGTCGGATTGAGCTTGATGAGAAGAAACGGGGGAAAGCTCAAATCCATTAGTTGCAGAAAGTTCAAGGAAGAGTTGAGCTATGGTTGACAGTTCCAGTCATTATAAACAGTATGAAATGGCTCAACCAGGATACATTTGAAATTAATTATTCTCCTTCAAAAATATGTTGCTGCCCTTTCCCCTTCCTTACATCTAGAGATACCCATCACATACAATTACTAGGTCCTCTTTTCCAAGGTACCTTCCAGAAAACTAAGGGCTGCTTGCTGCACGAATGAGGTCTGAAGCACGGGTGCAAGCTCTCTATTTTTGTGAAGGCCCTGTGTCCTGCTGAATAGAGATCTCAATCCCACCATGGCTACCTTTGAGCATTGGCTGAATGATCACTGGAAACTTTTGCAGTCTAAAGTCAAGTGCTGTGCAGGCAGATTCAGAGCAAAATACTATTGGAGATCAGTTGAATTTCCACAGAAATGAGCTGGAAGTTTGTAAAGCTCTGAGGGGCAAGAGCTCTTCCCCATGTCTGCAATCCTAGTATTTGTTGGCGCTTAGAGCACTACTTCCTCAGCTCAGTTTCAAACACTGAATTCATCTTCCTAGCTCCATTTGAGGTAGGTACTTAGCAAGCAGCATTATCCACACCTTCAGGTCTTTCACAGCTGCTTGCTGTGGGTGCTCACCATCACTGGCGCTTGGTCCTTTGTCCTCTGGTCACTTCCTACCACCATGACAATTTTCCTTCCCAGCCTGTGATGAGTTGTAGGAGCTGTCATGCCAGTTCCTACCTGCCAGAGTCCTGGCTCTAACATCTGTATAGAGCTTTAAAAGGATTTAGGCTGAGATTTAGTTTTGACCCTCTCTGGGCCAAACTGTTAAATGGCTTTGAGGGTTGCACTCTGTTACATCTTTCTAGCCCAAATCACTCCTGGCTGGCCTAATCCCTCCCAGGCTTGAGCTTCTGTCTCTGCTTACCAGCTGCTTTACAAAGTTTTGCACCTAAGGGTAGTCTCTCAGATGTTGCGACATGGCAGCAACCTCAGCCCTTGTCACAGGATCTGATTTTGGGAGGAAGCTGGTGGGAGATGCTGTTTGACCTCCTTGCTGCCTGTCCCAGTTTGGTGCCCCTAAACCAACTCTAGCATCGTTTCTCTTCCTTGTTTTCCTTCACAAGAGGAAATACTGGAAGGTGCAGCTCATTTGTCACAGCATTATCACACCTGGCCCCTTGCCTCCATTAAATGGGCACAGAATCAAGAAAAGAGTTATTTCTCATATACCAAAGTGATTCCTTATGCTTCTTTCACATGTAAGTGTGCTAGCCATATTAAAATGCTCCTGCTTCCTTAGAAGACTTCTCAATGACTTGTGTTTTCTAGACTTGGGCATGTTTACACTCACAGTCTTAAGCTGGTGATGATTCATTCATGTTTCTTTATCTTGTCAGCTTCTACCTAAAAATATCAAATGCCAGGAAGGCTAGAAAGCAGGCAGCTGAGGGTACTGCTGTAGTCTAGATCTTTTTCTTCCCTATTCTCCCAGTTTATTATTTTCGGTATCTTGCCTTTTCGTAAAGGCAGCACGCAGACTAGAAATAGCGCAGGAGCTGCAGTTAACCACCCCCCAAAACCCAAGGCTGTGGGCTGTGAGTCGAGGATGTCAGTGGTCTCTGGTCTGAAGAGCGGAGGCAAGGTCTTGGCTGTGAAGCCCTTTCAGTCCTGCTGCTCGGGGACTTGGCAGAGCATGACACCGATATCTCTGTCTCTTGCTCAGTGTGTTGCCTGCTGCGTGTACTGGAGACTGGTGGTCTCGGGTGATTTGGAAGTACTGCCATCGATTTCAACACCTGCAAGAACCAAACAGAAAATCCCTTTGCTAGACACAGGGGTAATTTTAGAACTTGCCTGTTGTTGCCAAAACCTCTCTGCGAAGAAGTTAGGGGCACAGACCTGATTTGTGCAGAGCATTTACTGTGATCAGGGGTGCGGGGAATGAGCAGCAGTGTTTCATGGATACAGCTCAAAACTGCATGGATATAAGCATCAGAAATGTTTCCTTAGAGGGAAGAGGGCCAGATAAATCATAAAATACTCCTGAGTGACTTTGGAAGGATACAGTGATGAGCCATGGAATAAACCTCCTCAGACAGCTAGAACAGGCACTAGTGAGCAGCAACATGTGGACACGTGGTGTAGTGCTGACATTAGTTTTAATTTTTAATTTAAAAAAATGCACCACAGTAGAGATGTTCACCATTAGCTTGTTGACTTTGAGCTTCTGGCTACCTTCTGCACTTGTAAAAATCTCCCCTTTTGATCATTCTTCAAACAGGAAATTTTATTCTCCTAATCCCTGTCCCACAATTGACGCTGCGGGAGTGAACCTGTAAGCCTGCTCAGAAGCCCATTGAACTCATCTACATCAGTGAGCCCTGGCCTCAGACGGCTTGGAAGCCTTTGGTACCTCAGCAGGGCCTATTAGAGCGAGCGCAGGAGCTGATCACAGCTTCTGATTTTCGCTGGCAAGGGTCTGGCTGGCAGAGTGTGTGTGGGCAAAGCAAGCTCGTCCGTGCTGGCAAAAAGACTGCAGAGTCTCTGCCCTCGGTTCATCTGTTGCTATGTCTTGCGAATTAAAAAGCAAGGAGAGGAAAACTGTAAGGATAAACCCGGAGAAGCAAACGGGAGGAGAAAAAGGCTGATTTTCAATTTTATTTGTGCTTGTTTATTCTACAGCAGAGTCTGGTGACCAAGACGAGCATAATACGCATATTGTAAGAGAGACAGCCCCACCGTCCGCGATTGATAGCCACACCAACGTTCCCACCACGGAACCATCTCAGAACCTCCCTCAATACCTACCTCCTTCTGCCGAGGATAACCTAGGTCCTCTGCCGGAAAACTGGGAGATGGCCTACACCGAGAACGGAGAAGTCTATTTTATAGAGTAAAGCACATTTTTGTTATTCTAATTCCTTCTCTCTCCCTCTCTCTCTGGGCATAAGTAAACCTCCATGGATGCGTTTTTTGTGTGTGTGTGTGTATTAAATATTTAGTGTATACAGTTATGTTGCAGAGCTGTAAGTCCTTTGCTGCTTCTGAAGGGGTTTTGCATTCGTGATTGGATTAACATCCAAATTACTCCTGAGTTCAAAGGCAGGGGGAATTGTTGGTTTTATGAGGGCAGTTACAAAAGCAACAGACACTTATAAAATACGGGCCAGTTGTTTTCACAGGTGGAATGAAAGCTCCTAATTGAAAGGGCTGAGACTTCATTTCTGGAGCCTGCCTCTGCATAATGCAGCAGAGAGAATTCCTCCGGCCATGTGCTTAGGCAGTAGCAGAGCCAGGGAATGGACTTTGCGTGTTGTCCTCTCGTCAGAGCAAATGGGCCAAACGTGTTAACATTCTCCAGTGGTTTGCAGAAGGCATAGCTCAGTGCAGAGTAGGCACAGTAAGTTTGGAAAAGCAAGAAGTACCTCGTGCTCTGCAGACTTTGCCTAAGAGCTGAGTGCTGTCAGCAGTTTTATGATGATATTGATTTTTTCATGCCATAAATAATAGTCTCTAATTATACTTGTCTAGATTTATTGAGATAAGAGTAACTTATAAAATGGGTCCTGTTAGTGGAAGAGATTTCTTGCACAGAGTTTAGCTACTCATTAAAATTCAATTAGCTTTTGAAACTCAAGCCCTTAACTGCCCAAGTAGAGGAAGGGGGTGAAGAATTGATTTTGGTTTTGATGGTCTGTTTAATGTGGTCTTGGAAACTGAGATCCTCTGTCTGTGCACCAGAAGCCAGTGGCCGGTTAGTACAGAAGAGCCTCCTCTGCTAATGCCCCTTCTGGTACTCCAGCAGTGAGGGGAGCAGTCCTGCTCCATCGTCAGGAGAGGGGAATTTTGGACAGGGCCAAGGAAAGGTTCATCAGAGCAGGTTTTCCCTTGGCTGCAATGGTAGGGGAACACATCAGAGAACAGTGCCAGATCATCTGAGGAGCTGGGATGACTGAGAGCACTGCAGCAGCTCTTCACCAGCTGGGAGAGGGCTGCTGTAAAGAAGGCCATTTTCCAAGGTGCTCTCAATTACCTGAAGAGGCTTCACCAACCCCCTAGTATAAGCCAAAGTCTAGAAGGCACAATGCAAATTCTCATCAGCTGCATATCAGATGAAACTGAAATGTGTTCATTATCCCGAACGTGGTATTCTGTCCCTCGTTATGTCTTCAGGGTGCCTCATTCTTTGATGTACTTTCTGGCTTTAATGTATATAACACAGCCTGAGTAATAGCCCATCCAGCCTGCCATTTTCCTCCCTGGAGGAGGACAGATGATGAGCACTAAATGCTGCCCAAGCAGCCGGTTGCTCCCTTTTTTGTCCCCACGTGGGCCCCTGCTGTCTTTCCTTACAGGTGCTTCAGCAAGGGGTTCTGCTGCTGCCACCACTTTCCCCAAAACCCATCCCCACCGCTGCTATATTCTCTACGTGCACGTATTCTCTTAGCAATGCAGGGCTGTAGCACCTTAAATAATTTGTTAGACGTTTTGCAGGAGAATCATATACGTGGTGGAAAAATATAGCCTGCATACACCACACAGCTGTCTGTCTGACATGCAAATTTGGTAGCACACCGACTGCTTCCTTCCCTGCAGTGCAGATTGACCGTTTTGAGGATACATACACATCGAGGGTGATTTTTGTGCAAGAACGTGTTCCTGTGGATGCAGCACTGAATGACTGCAGTTCTATTAATTCGAAGGACACCCTGAGCCTAGAAACAATTTAGTTTGATTTGTATCAAATTAAGAGAGCAAGCTAATGAGCTGTGTGGACCCAAGCTGGCTCAGATGTTTGTACCATCATCTACAGTGCTTTGGGTTATCAAGTCGGGGTGCTGAAGGGAACAGTATGGGAACATCTGAGCACCTTGCACAGAACCAGCACAGGTCCAGTGGGGCCAGAGCTGCACGTCGGATAACCAACCCTGATGGCTTGTAGCTGAAGCAATTTGGCTCTTGTGATACGTTTCCCTGGTGCTTTCATTGGGATTTTCATTACCCAAAGTATCCCAGTCCCTCATCCCCCTGCATGTAGATCTGTGCATGTTACAGGTCTAGCACAATCCTGTCCCTCCGAGTGTATGATCTGAAAGGTGTTCAGCTAAATTTGCTGTGTCTCAGCAAACCACATTGTTGTGAGCCTTTGGTGAGCGAGGCGAAGTTGCAAGAAATATGCAAATATGTCATTGCTCTCCTCCCACCACCCTCTTTCTCAGCTAGGCTGCAGACTTTCTTATTTGTAAGTTGGCAGAACCCCTCTGCTTTCTTGATGTTAATTTGCCCGACTTGCTGAATTTCTGCTATTCAGTTTTCTAGTTGGCGATTAATTGCTCTGAAGCAGACAAAAGGATTAAATGCATTTGCTCATCCTGCTTTGGGAGGGCTGGGTAGTAGGATGTGTAAAACAAGGACCTTTTATTTACGCACTCAGATCCCAGGAGCAGGGCATTCTTCTTCCAGTAAAATACAAGTTTGCTGGTCAGCTGTTAGTTCCTCAGGGATCATAGCCCTCATTACAGCATTTCCAGCTTCGTGAGACTGTTGTGAGGCTAAGGTTAAGTTTGTAAACCTCTCTGAGACCTTGAATGAGAAGTAAATAGCATTACTATGGTATTGAAACTTAAAACTGTTAAGCAGTGTTAAAGGCTAAGCTAGATAAGTGATACCTCAGGGACTGGAGGGCTATCTTTGCAAGTTATGTCTAAGATGACATCAGGTTGTAGAAGAGGCATTATATTACAAGATTGTCTCCATATGCAAATGAAATGATGGGAGAAAATAATTTCTAGAAAAATGTATTTTAAGCCTGTTTACTATGCAGCCTTCACTGCTGGGACTGGCAACACGATACCGTCAGGGCACTTGTAGAAAGGAAGAGTTGAAAGCAGAGCTGTTCAACTTCCACCAAAGGCTTTGACAGAACATTTTTATTTGTGTAATTAAAGCGTTTTCACTGGAAATTTTGTTTTTGACTAATGTGTGGGTCAAATCTAGACAAATGTCAAAGGTCTTTTGCAGGAACAAAGGTCACTGCATGGTTTAGGGAGGAAGGGAAACGTCCATCTTTTCATCAGGAGGCAAATGGCTCAGAGGCAGCTCCTGGAATTAAGAAACAAACCACCAAAGACAAAAGTTTGGAAATTAATATTATCATACTGCAGCTTTCACATGCATCCTTCCAGTCAGGAATGCTGATCCATATATTTCCACTTTTCACCTTTGTGTTTTCAATGCCAAGATTCTTGTGATTTGGTAGACTAGTTTGCAAAATATCAGGTTTAATGCCGTTGCTTCTGAAGCAAAAGTATGCCTTCAGGTCTGTTGAGTAACAAAGAGGATATATACTTTTATGTCACTGATACTTCAGGTCTGCTTTATTAACAAAGTTCATATTTCCATTTTTGGTTTCCAGCCATAACACAAAAACAACATCTTGGCTAGATCCACGGTGCCTGAACAAACAGCAGAAGCCTCTAGAAGAATGTGAAGATGATGGTAAGAGACTGAAAATAGTGAGATAATAATGTGTTTTGTCCATTTCTAGGTGGCTTTCTTCCTTTCCTTTTCCCCTTTCTGATAACCTGTGTTCAGAAGTACTTAAAAAAAAAAAATTATTAGTTAAGTGCATAGAGACAATATCCGTTGCGTTGTTGTAAAATCACTGTCTTGTGTATGTACGATAGCCATTGAGATGGCAGATCATTTAATCAAAATCAAAGAGGCGCTAGGAGGAAAATGCCTCTGTTTTTGCAAAGACATTTGAATAGTCGCTGATGCTGAGCAAGACTCACAGCTTTCTAATATGTTCGCTCCTTGGATCGCTATGTAGGAGGAAAGCGACTGAGTCTCTGCGTGCTCCATTGTGTTACGCTTCAACCACCTGCTTTACATGAATTTGAAAGCGTTATGTTGTTGTTTCCTTGTTTGAGCAGAAATAACTCAATTGCTTCACTTCTAATTTTAAACTCTGACAGTCCACTTAGTGTTACGATTGCTGAAAACAAATTCCATTTGAAAGTGTAGATGTTTGCCACTGAAAATTTGCACTGATGTAATTTTGTATTCCTTGAGATGTTGGAAATGCAAGCCACTGTCCAATTTAGAGCAGCCAAATGCAGGACTGTTAAAGGACGTTCTTTCCCTGCATCCTTTAGGAGATGCTAGAATCAAAAGGGAATCATGATGAAAATAACTTAAATGTTTGGGAACCCGTGTGGAAATTTTGGTCTACTGACCAGGAAAGGTGGTGGTATTCTAATGCATAATTTTGGCTAGCACAACGCTATCATGGTAGGCGTATCTTAAATATTGAAGGGTTTACTTCATCAGTGTTGGTGCTGTCCTTGTGAAATTAGTTTTCATAACGTGATTAACCTCCTACTGGTGTGAGTCAGCTCAGTAAGAGTTACGATTTTACTTCAGAAAAGGATCAACTCACTTCATCCCTTTTTTACTGGTAGGTTCAAATCTGGCCTCCAGAACTGCTGTTACTACTTTCACCCATGCAGTTTTTCAACGTCTGCTTCCTTTCACGTGTGAGATTTTGCAGGCTGTGAGAATCTGCCTGTGCAGCTTTCGCTGCCATGATGAAGCAGGTCACCAACTTCTCAGTGCGCAATGCAGCATGCACCCAGGCCTCAAGGATGTGCAAAGCCCAGCCAAAAAACAAGCGGACCAGGCTGACGCCTGCTTCAGATCCTTAGCGACTGGCATCGTCTGTCAGGGAGCAAGCAGAGGGAGCTGGATTAATGAAGGCCTTGCTCTGCACCTGAAAATGGATATGTCAGTGGGTAATCAGAACTGCAACAAAATTAAATAGTAGCATATGCAGGCAAAGCTCCCTCCTCCTTGCAGTTAAGCATTGCTGGCAATTTAGAGAGGAGGTTCCTAAGTCTCAGCATAAGCTTTCCTCTTTCAGAAGATAGTTTTCCCTGAAGCACAACTTCTGTCCTGGCTTTCTCCACAAGCGAGACTCCCACTACTTCGATAGCCCCGGTGATGCCACCAAGCGGCACGTGCTGCTGTGGGTCAGCGCGCCCTGCGCTCTGCTCTGAGACGGGGCGAGGAGCAGCCGCTAGGATGAGCTCCTCTGTTAAACAGTTTTAAGTCTCCTCGCAGAAGGGAAAGTCCTTCAAACCTCTTGTCTTCTTAGCAATTATAAAACAAGTATTGGGATAATTTATTTAATTGGGATTAGAAACATAGAGCTGGGGAATTTTTTGTATTCAATTAAGTTAATAATTTTACAGAGTAATGGCATTTTTGTTTATCAGGTCCTTAAAATCAGCTAACTTCATCTTCCCCCACGCCCCTTCACTTCATCCACTAAGTTGCTCATTAATGAATATTTTTAACATTCAATAGTTAAACCAGTTGCTTCATAGGTACAGCAGTGCACTGCACTGCACTGTTTTTCTTGGCTGCTCTGATCTTGCTTTGCACACAAGAATAATTATATTTTAGAAAACAACATGAGCACAAAGAAGAGAGAAGGTTATTTTTACTGCATCGTAGAAGTTGGACTTTTTTTGGCAAGGGTCACTGCTGGGAGTATTTCCACGGAAGTCAGTGGGACTCCTCTGTTGTGTTTGGGGTGTGTGTGTGCGCGTGAGTTTTCAGGCTCGATCCCATCCTGTTTGTGGTTTTTATAAATGTTAGATGTCGTTTCAGATTTGTTTGGGTGCAGTTGCCTTGTGTTTTTTCTCTGTCAGGATACCTGTCCCTAGCAAGTTTTTGGTCGTTTCCAGTTGTTTAGGCTATCAAAGGAAATTGCAATTCGTATTTCACACTAATGGTCCTAAACAACTGTTTTGGTAGAATATATTGCAAACAGGTTATGGAAGTGGTTTTTTTAGGTGTCCAAATTTTCAAAAGCAATGCTGTGACACTACATCTTCTGTTTGCTTCTGTCATTCATTTATGTGGCTTACACTTTACTACATGAGGTCCAAGATTGTTTTTACCATCTTTGTTCTGGTTTTGTCATCATCTTTCATTTTCAGACTGCATTATTATTATTTATAGGCTAAGCAATACTTTAATCATCTGTGTCACTGTTAACTTATGAATATGGAGCAGATAATGATAAATGGAGCAACAGTGAATATTGATGGCTTTGTGTGTTTGAAAAATTATGTGATCTTTGTCCCAGGTGCCCCGCTAAAACTGGTGCATTCCTGTAAATGCCTCACCCGTGCATCTGGACTTCGGTGTGGGCCTGCGACTCCAGTTAAACAAGGCGCTTCGCTTCATGTCTGTCTTAAATCATCTGAGTAGTTACAGCGAAGTCAATTGGACCTTGTACGCACATAAATTTAGGTACCTTCTTGAAAACCTTGCTACATTAGTTCTTATTTAGATGCAAGGTTTTCCTCTCGGATTTCCTCATTGGTATTCAGGTCTGGCCTGCCGATAGATCCGTGTGTCTGCAGAATGGATTGCAAAGGTCAGACCATACAGATCTGAGGGAGAAGCTTCACTCCAGTGAGAACACCACAAATGTATTGCTTTGCCATATCAAACCGTGGCATGGAAGGTAGTCAATTGATACAGATTTTTTGAGAATGCAAGAACCAGTTCTTTCGTTACCTACGTCAGATCCATCAATATTCTGATCACTAAAGTGTGATAAATGGAAAGCCTGGGCTCGGTCTGTAGAAAATTAGTGCTGGTTCTGCTGTTTACTGTAGGGAATTTCTTGCTTGGTGCTGGTATCTGAAATTTTCTTTTAATTTTTTCTGTCTCATTTACTGCTCTTCCCTTGGAGAAGAAGGGGTACACACGGAGGAACTGGACAGTGAACTAGGTAAATCATCCATCTCTCGTTTTGATGTTTGACTTCAACTGCACTGTTTTAAGCCTTTAATTACTTACTTTCTCCTTTGTATCATTTTGCATCTTTCAGTTTTTTTATTTCAACAAGCCTAATTTATCAGCGAAACTTCTCTAACACACAAAGCATTAATCTTCCCCTAGCTTCAGATCTACAATGTTTTTCTTACTGGTTCAGAGTTTGAAGAAAGCTAGAGAGCCTTAATCTTACAAAGTTTGTTTGAAGTTGCTTCCTCCTGGACCCTGCAGAAGTCAGGGGCTTTTCCATTGGCATCACTGGCTCCAGGAAAAAGCTTATAGATGCCAAATTTGAAATCAAGTAGATAATGATGCTTTTTTCATCAGGGCCAAAGACATTTCCCAGAAAAAAGAAGCAAAGTGTGGTTTAGAAAGTTTAAGAATTACATAGGGTGCTTCTGCTGAGCTTGTGAATGAAACAGCAGAAAATTTTGCCTCAGTAGGTGATTTTATAAACAGATGATTTTCGATGATGTGGTACACTTTTATTTGCTGCATCCTTTTGTAAAGAATGCTGTCTTGATGTCTAATCTCAGTGGTGCTCATTCTTTTTATACTGCTGGTGGAGGTAGTTGTTATTTCTCAGCTATGCTCTAGTGCAGTTGGAAAGCTGAAAGGCGTAAGAGGTTGCATAGGATTTTATTTCCACTAGGTCTATTATTGCTTTTAAAGAGGACTGTATTTACAGTTTATAGTTCTGCGTACTGGGGGATTGTATTACTAGAGAATTCACCTCTGGTTTCTGTAATGACTTGCAAGTGTATTCTGCTTCCCGCTTCGTGTGACTGATACGGCATCAGCAGCCTGCGGCTGTTGAGTGGACTTTGAACGCTACTCCAGGAACTGGTCTTCTGGATAATATGTCTGGAATAATGTTGGAGGCCTAACTTCTTTTAGTGCAAGAATTTTAAAGAAATGGCAATTTAAAGAAGAGCGCAGACACTTTAGTGGTACGTTAGCATTACGCGCAGCTCATGCAAATAATCAGCAGCAGACCAAGTAACATCAGAAGTAGGTGGATGCGCACCAGCAACCTGCAAAGGTTTCTCATTGAGGTCTTCACAAAGGGTGACTTAAAATAAGACAGAGTTTATAAAAAGACAAATTTAGAGGCAATAATGAAATGGAAATGTTCCCTTCTTTCAGTCTGGTATCGGGATCTAGTGGAAGCGAAGAGCTGAAAAAATACATGCAGGGAAACTCACTAATTGATAAGCCTGACCCCAGTTTTGCAGGCACTTACATACACAAGTGTTTTGCTCGAGTATCACGAGAAGTTCCCTTTGTTTTAATGCAGATAAGCTTTACTGAGCTCACAGCCCATTGCTGAGGTTTGCAAATGTTGCTGTGTAAAGAAAGACATTTTCAAATAGCTCTGGCCTATTCACTAACCGTACTCATGATTAGTATAAACTGGTTGCTGCCAGATATTTAGCTCCTTAGTTTATTAACAGTTTTCTAAATATAAGAAAATTAGAACCTGAAGCATTTGCACAACTTCTTGTTTTCCAAAGAAGTGGATTGGACATGGAGTAATAGATCACCTCTCTTTTAACAGAAGGTTTTACGAAGGACACAAAAATTTAATCTGTGGAGTAGAATTTGACATACCCTTGGGCAGATCCTCCTGCATTCACAGGGAGCGGTAAGAGCTGAGTATCCTGAAGTCATCTCCAGCTCCTTTATAGTGACACATAGGTGCGGCTAAAATCCCTGGTGGTTGGAGAAGTTCTTTTTTAGGAAGCCATCCATCCCCTCTGTCTGGTTGTATACTAAACAAGAGTATCTCAGTAGGAATCCATGTATTTACCCCAGGCTTAGAAGTGCAAAATTGGATATTTGTCCATTGAATTTACCTGCTGACAAATGCTCTGAGACTTCAGTGCTGCATGGATGTACCAAGATAAAAACCATACAGCTCACTCGGACTCCTAATGATGCAAAATGTTTTTGGGAATCTTGTGTTTGCAGTAAAATCTAATGCTCTGGGTCATCTTCAGTTTGGCAGGAGAGGTAGAGGAGGGAGATGAATAATTTAAAGCCGCTAAGGAGGCAGACTGTACAACATGGCTATGGAGAATACTGCCTTTTGCTTTAGAGAAATTTCAGAGGCTTTTAGAAGTTGGAAAGTGCATCTACGTAATCAACAATTAATATGTTGAAAGCTGCAGTTTTGTGTATTGTTACTTCCGAAAACATAGAAATGTGTTCCTTAAATGGAAAGCTGCAGAGATAGAAAACTGGAAAGATTTTGGCACACTACCATTTTTGGGGTTAGGAAAGTGCTGGTTTTCTAACCTTCCATCAAAAATCTTTAAAAGAAAAGAAAAAATAAAATTTAATACCAAAATCTTTTGTGAACAAAAGAAAAGCAACACATTTGTGTTTGAGCTTTAAAAATCAAAACCACTTAGTAGTCCAAAATAGGTAAAAGGTATTTAACAGGACAAATTGTGGAAAACTCATTTTAAGGCATTTGTGCATTACTTCTCCCTTCCCCCATTAATTTTTTTTTCTTCCACGCCAGCTTGGTCTCTTTACCATTCTACTTTCACCGTGGTGCAAAGAATTAAATGGCTGCCACAACTTGTGTTTTTCCTGATTGTATGCTAGGTCTTAATTTAATTGCACGGAAACTCTTTAAGCCAGTCCCACAGTGCTTTCACCATATGGGACTCCTTTGCAAACCTGAGAGTTCCCTTTGCGAAAAGACTTTCAAGATTGGCCTCTAGCTTTCTAATTTTTTCTCACATGCACTTGCACGGCGTAAAGGAATATCTGTTTCTGAAGCGTCCGTTTCAGATCGATCTGCTGATAAAATTGTGGAGTATTTTCATGCCCAAAAGTTAGCACTGGCTTGCATTTAATTGCTTATGTCTCAAGGAATCCAAAGATGTTAAACCCAATAAGGATAAAATAATGATAAGAATGGAAAACCTACCTTACATCTGCAAATAAGGGACATGTGGAGCAAAAACCATGCAAATCGATTTCATCTGTTCTCCAGCCAATTCTGAACACAAACATAAACTTTGAGTAATTAGTCCATGTGTGTTTGTATAGATTCTGTTCATCTCCAGTCTGGAGATATTCCTGTCCTTATGGCAACGTAGCTAAAGTCTATAAATGCAGAGCTAGATAGTTACACTTATTCTAATTAATGGGCCATTGTTGATTGTATTGGCTCAGCAATTGATGCCATTAATGAAGATAAATCTTTGCGTTTGATAATAAACAAACATAGATTATTTGCTCTCCGTCTTGTCAATTTAGTGATAAATTTTGAGGAATTATTTCGCATGGAGTATTTGAACTTGTGTTATCTGACTGGCATTTTTTAAATTACTATTTTTATTCAAAAGAATGTGCAGAGTCTGTGGGGCAAGGACCACACCTGCACAGTCCATAGTGTGGTGGAGCCTTCTTTCACGTTGATTCACAGATTACACAAACACACCACTCTGTATTCTTAATAGGATGATTATTTCAGTACCCACAGCCAACGGGCACATTGTGTTTAAATGAGCGGGACAAGGATCAGGCCCTTAAGTAATACATACAGCTTTGATAACCCTCAGTTGGATGCTGAAGTGATTTTATTACATTCACTAATTATAGTTAAAGTACTATGTGCAGTCTAGAAAATCAACAGGAACAAAAGTGGATACATTTCCAAATGTTAATTTCATCTTCAGAACTGTTTTTTGTTAATTATGCTAATTAAAAAAGGAAATCTCTGTTACATGTGATTATGGCAATATGTGTTTTTACATTAAGTGCTATGCAGTGAAATACATCTGTGTGTGCCAGCCCCACTTGGGTGGATTCCATATGCTGGGCGTTTACATTAAACTTGCTTTGTCCTGTTTCAAGATGCACTTCTGCGTTGGGCTCACGGATGAGCGATGCGGTGTAAATCCCTAAGAAAGGAGTAAAAAAAAAACCCTTTTTTCAGCAGTGGTGAGCATAAATGTCTCGGTCCTGGTCCAGGAGATGGAAGTGGTCTCTCTGATAGTGTGCTACAACCGCTTGCCATAATCTCACCCATCTTCATATGCTGGCATTAAAATGCCTCTGCCCTGTTGGCCTGCATCAGCTTCCACTGCCGTGCCTCCATCCAGAGCCATGACAGTCAAACCAGGAGGGTACTTGAGGCACTCCCAGAAAGGAAATTTATTGATCACTTTTTCATTTAATGCAAAATGCAAATCTAAAATTGACTGGCATGGGCATCTTCCCACTGGTTTGCTAACCCAGCACTGGCGGGACAGGCTGTGATGTCGGTGCTGTGCTATGCCAGCCTTTAAAAGGAGGCTGTCATTTTTCTGAAAAGTGTTCCAAGAGAAGCCTGAGCTACTGATGAGTTTTGCATGCTGAGCAGGACCTGTCAGAAAAAACTTCACTGAAGGCTTCAGTAATGCTTTTTCTATTTCCAGAGTTGCCTGCTGGTTGGGAGAAAATTGAGGATCCCGTATATGGTGTCTACTATGTAGAGTAAGTGCTGCTCTCCGGTTCTGGTGTGGCTGTTGGGTGGAGGAAGGCTTTTCTCTGCAGTGGTCTGTGTGCTTTGTTGGTAGCATCTCATACCGAGGAGGAGGAGACCCTGGCCCCTATACAGGCTGGGGGATGCCATAGGGTCTGGGAGAGGGAACCCTGCCTTGCCGTTCCCCATCCTCTGGTGGGCTCTGGCAGCAGCACCCTGGGGTGGAGGTGGGCTCAAGGAAGACAGGAGCACCCCAGGTAAGCTCCAGGGTTGAGCTCGGGGGAGACAGGAGCACCCTGGGTCAGGGCATGCCGGAGCCCCAGCACCTCACAAAATACTTCTGTTCAGAGAACGTTAACAAGTCTGAAATTAACTGGGCTCGATCCCCTTTCTATAGTGCTGTGATCAAAATATGAGTGTGCAAGGCATAATACCAATTCAGTTACAAGTCAGAAGACACTCAAAAGGAGGAATGGACGAGCCTGTGTGACCAAACAGCCATGGCAGAAGTTCTTGCATCAGGCTGTGTTGTTGTGAATAGAATTACAGGTTTAATGGGACTCTCTCTGGAATTAGAACAGCTTCATCTTTATCTAGACGTCAGATCGCTCCCTTGGGAAACCAGAGATCTGAGTTTTGCTTCATCACTGACCCCGTAAAATGAATTTTTAATTATGTGTATACTCCTGTCTAGTAGGATGGCTTATGATAGCCCTCAGAATAGACATGGAATACAGTTTCTGTCTGCTTTGGCTCATTTCTGACCCTACCATCTGCGCCTAGGGAGACAAGGTTAGCAAACTGTGTAGTTAAGGTTTGACATTTATTTACCAAAGACATCAAGAATATTTTTTGGCTATTAAATGCCATGCCAAGAGGTCTTTACAGCATTTTTTCCTGTCACTTTACATATACATGCCTGTTAGTTTTGTGGCACTCCGTAGTGATGAAATTAAATAGAAAAGTAACAGTGATGAGACGTTAAGTTTATTTTACTTACTATCTATAAGCTAGCAAGATGGTTATAATTTGAACATTTGTCTCTGTCCCTTCTAATTCAGGCACTCTATTATTGCATAATAGTTTTTATTGAGAAACAACTGTGTCATGAAAAAGTTTATATCATTTTTAAAGGAGTTATCGTTTTATCTTAACTTTCTGAAGATAATCTTGAAATGGGAAATCTTTTACAGAACTCATTCATTTGTTTTTATTTGATTAGTTAGATATTTTTCCAGTGATTTAATATTGATCTTTAGCAGAAAAAATTCTGAACATAACTGTCTAGAGTGCTTCAATTGCAATTACTTGAAAAAATGGTTGGTTGTTCATTTGTTTGTTTTTTTTTTTTTTTTTATAAAGACACATGGGACAAGAGACAGTAAAATAGGAAGTTCTTCATGGTAAACTTTGCTTTGGATACAAAGATGGGCTTCAGGCTAATATAATTTTCTAAGGTGTACCTGCTCCTTTGCTGTAGCAAAATCACTATTGAAAACTTGCTCTTGAACAGTTGATGAGCTGCTCATCTCAGCTGCAGCCATCAGCTGCAGAGAGTCCCCAGACCTGCCCACGCCGCCCTGGCATCTGTGGCTGGTGTTCCTCATTTGGTTTCATAAAATGGTTAGTCCTCTGCGGAGTACATTGCTTGTCTGCCATGTTTGGGGCTGGGCTGCTTTTTCTTCCTTTCCCTGGGATTGGTAAGAAGTATTGGCTCGAAACATCTCATACAGGTCAAAAGCAGCCTAATGGCCCTCCAAGGAGGACAGCTGAAGTTTCACCAAATGCTGGTTTCCACGGCGAGTATTTGCTGGTGGCTGATTCTGAATATATTTTGATCCATTTGGAGCCCAGCTTTTCAGCTCATAGCCAGCATCCCCACAGATATTTTTACGACACCCTACTAATAGCGTGCATTGATCAGATAGCTGACAGATGTTACCAGTTGTTGGGTTTTGGTGTTTGTTTGCTGCACCTCTGGGAATCTGATTAAAGCAGGGATGATATAGGCCTGTCTTTTAAAATGCAATCAGACAGAGCGCCTTTTCTGCTTTAATCTCATTTTTCACAGGTAGATCACTACTTTAATGTATTTGAAGGAATTAGCCATTCCTATTCAAGACATCATATCAATACTGGAATCCACTTGTTTTCCTAAATATGCTTTTTGCCACGACTAGGTGAGCCTTGCTCCGCGTACACTGCTGTTGGGTTTGTTTGGTATTTTACTCCTTTCCTCAGAGCAGTTTCATACCTGGCCACCATTCCTGCTTGTTACATAAAGGTTTTCCTAATTTATTGCTCTCTTTCATCTCCAGCCACATCAACCGGAAGACACAGTATGAAAACCCAGTTCTTGAAGCAAAGAGGAAGAAACAGCTTGAGCAACAGCAACAGCCACCAGAAGGTTGGCACCACCGAGGGCGTGATGGTTGGGGTTTTCATGAGGAAACGTGGCCTCCCTCGCCTTGGCAGCACCATGCCAATGCGTTTGGCCTTCCTTCTGTGGCCTTAGTGTTTAAAGGCAAAATGACGTGCATAGGAAAGGTTGCGTATGCCCTTCGCATAAGATGCAGCAAAAGAGAAAATCTAAACCATATAACCACTTAACCATAGTAGCTTTCACCCCTGCTAAAGGGGAGAGATTTTTCTTTTAATGCCCTTTATTTCTGGAAAGTTCCTAGGCTTCCCAGAAACAATTGAAACACACATTTTCCTCTTTAATCTGCTCCATCAAGTTACTCGCTGTAGCTGGTGTTGTTCCAGTCTGCACTGGGACTCATGGGCTATCGAAGGGGTTGAGGAGCGGGCGTTTACATGCGCACTAGAGAAACCCCTCCTGCGTCAGAGACTTCTTAACCCAAGACCTTTGGTTATTGTCAAGCTGTAACATCTGAAGTAATCTCGTTATTTTAAAACACTTTTTTTTCCTCCCCCCCCCTGCCTTTTTTCTTTCTTTCTGTTTTTTTTTTTTTCCTTTAAATGCAGCCCAACTGCAGTGAGAGGCCTGTAGCATTTGGGTTTGTTTTGGTACCTTTGTAGCTTTCACACCAAGTTATTTCACAGCAGTTATTATCCAAGGGGAAAATAATTTAGGCTTCAACATTCCTCCTGCAGCCCCATTGCCTGCAACATCACCCTCTTCTACTTAGATGCCATGAGTGCCATGGGGAATAGATTTCATATAAATGTTGAGACTACGTAGATGCAAATCAAGTCCCAAGTTTGACTGTAAGGTAGGATGCCCCAGCAGATGCATCAGTTGACCTGGACGTAGAGAGTCCTCCAGAACTGGTTTTTGAACATCCCATTCATTTTATTCCCTCTCTCCATGACTGTTTCCTCTCTTGCCATGCATCTCACCTCTCCTCTGCTTGAACCCCACACTCCCAGTGTGTGTACATGCAGGAGCTCATAGTGCTGTTGTGAAACGAGTAACATTTCCCTCTCTGCCCTCTCTAGAATGGACAGAGGAGTGTCCATCTCTCCCACCACCCGCTGCTCCAAACCATGTTTCAAACAACCAGGAGGCAGTTCGGGAAGCACCAGTGCAAGGTAACAACCTTGTTAAACCAGTTGTAAAAGTGCAACAAGGTTTTTTTCCTGAGAATGAAATTCCCTCAGCCACCAGCAAAGGGAGTATCTCCATAACTAGTGTCACACACCTGGGAGTGTGCCTGCTTATCTGAATTCCCAGAGATTTTGAGACTAGTTGTTTTGAGACCACATTTGTCACTAAATGCAAGAGGCAAATGAGATCACCTGCATCGAAAAAGGATTATGTCTATTCTCTGTGTAGCATTCCAAGTCTTTAAAAAGGCACGGTGAAAACACGAGCTACAACATGGGTGGGATTTAACGGCAAGTGCAGTGGATGCAAGTGCAAGTAGGAGGAGACCCTTTTCTACAGAGCTGTATGGATATGCAAGGATTAGGCTTTTACACCTCCTAAACTCTACTGAGTTTAGAATGTGGCTCTTATAATAAGATCTAGCGCAGAGATTTCTTTCTGTTCTCATAGGTCAACATTCCCTCCCAAAGAGCAACACAAAATCTCACCATGTTGCACTGTGATTAAGGCACAGACATGCATTAACATGGTCTTGGTTTAGTTTGAGGGCCAAAGCCAATGTCACCCCGTGCCTGCATTCATGGGCAGGTAGAGTTTCAAGAGGAAGTAGTTTAAGAGCCCTGGAAACTGGTCAGCATGTTTGGGAGCTGTGATGTGCATAGGTTGTCGGCACTGTTTGGCAGGACCTTGGTTTTGGAGAGCTTGGGTGTCTTGGTTGCATTTGTGACATCTGAGCAGCCAGGTTCTGATATTGCCATGGATGAGTCTGGCTTGCAACTTTATGGATTTTCCTTTTTGNGGGGGGGGGGCATGTAGGGGCTAGGGGACAGAAGAGGGACATCCTCTGCCATTTGGAGAGCTTTGCAGAGCTACCAGGCCTCCGTGCTGAATCTGACTTTCTGTAGTAACAGAGGGCAAAGAGGCACAAGCACCTTGGCCACACTTTAGGGGTGAATTACATCGTGTTTCTGAAAAATCTGAGTTGAAGCTCCTCTGGGAAGCTCTGCATGAGGAGGGAATGATAATAGGTCCAAATACTGTGTACCTACTTTGAAGTTGTACATGTGTACAAGTATTTTGGGCTATTACAGCCTTATTTATTAGTGTCAATGGTCTGTGTAGAGCCAACTGCTCACAGACCAGTTGCTTGTCTTAAATAACTAACCAGACAGGACATGCATCGTTCCTGAATTTGCAGCGTGAGCTGAAACATTGCCAGATCAGGTTGCCAGCAAGGGCAGAGAGTTCCACTTGTACCTGTTGCAGTACAAGCGCTCTCTGGTTACAAGTGGTTGTAAGTAGGCTTCATCTTTGGCCACATCTAAATTGCATAGCAAGCGAATGGCATTGCCCCAGTCTGCAGGAACCAGAGGCTGGGGAAGGTGAGAGAGGGGGAATCTGGCTGGAGCATGTCGTCGTGACAGAGCTGGGAGCAGCTGGGGGGAGGCTGGCCCCGAGAGCTGGGAAATGCTCCCGTGCTCTGCAGGTCGGCCATGGTTTCGGAAGGTGGGCCTGGCAAGGGTGCTGCTGTCCGGGGCTGCTGTTCCTGCCATGAAGAGCCAGGGAGTGCTCTCTGCTGCAGGTGGCAGCAGATCAGCCCTTCCAAAACAGATGTGCAAAATTTAACAGTATCCAAAGCCCCCAGCACATTCCTGAGGGCTGTTAAGAGTACATTAGAGTAATCCAGACTTGCAGCAAGGAAAAACACAGGAGGTCTGAGGATGGTACCCTGACCACCAGGCATCTGGGGTTAGGCATCTCATCAGAGTGCCCCAAAACAGCTGGTCTTCCTCGGGGAGACATCTATGAATGCCACCTCTGCCTGTAAAAGGCTGTCAGGCTGAAGCAAGGGCTGCCCAAGTGTCCATGCATGGCAGTGCAAAGGGCCTGTCAGGCAGGGGATGACATTAGCAGCCTCACTCAGTTCTCCACCCACTCCCAACTGCCTGCCACAAAATTTTGCAGTAACATTACAGGAGAACATGAGCCTGTCTCAGCACCACTCTGAGTGACATGTCCTGGTACCCGCTGATGACTCCTTCTCTCTATCATTCCTTCCTTTTCCTTTCTCAGTGCTGCTCCCTCTTCTCTCGCTCCCCTTTTGCAGCAGCTATTTCCAGCTTCCCTGTCCCCCTGCCCTGTGCCCAGGGGTTTCCGTCTCTCCCACTGATGGCACTGCTGGTGGGGACATGGGCACAAGGACCTCTCCTTGTGCCCCTAGCACTGCTCTCCCAGCTGGGGTTTTGTAGATACACTCATTTAAAATGTGATCCTTCCCAAATGCTGTAAGTGGAGCATAGCCTGTGGTGCTGCTATCCTGTTACTACAGGGCAAGTTCACCCTGTATGTGTAGGCAGACGCCAGCAAGCTGTGTTTGTTCTGCTTGTCTTTTGAACCAGAAATCAGCACAGGACCAAGCCCCGCTGCACGCTGCCTCTCAGCCGTGTTTGTTACCCGAGACGTTGGGGTTGCACTTTGATAGTCGGGGCTTTTTTGCAGCTTGGGGTCTGAGCAGAGCACCTGCCCACAATGTGTTCCTGTGCTACCCTTCAAAGGCAGAAGACTGCAAGTCCTCACACTGCCCCCTCATGAATAATCTTCAAATGTACTTTTTTTTTCCCCCCAGTCAAAGGCTTACAAGTCTCAAATCCCCTCACTCTCCCTCAAGGTCTCCTTTCTGAACAGAGGCCCACGGCAATGCTGGCGAAGTTTTTGAAAGTACGCCAGCTCTGCTGGCTGCGATACACCCTGCTGATCCTGGAGCCGTCACCAGAGGGCTTAGTGGCACAGTCTTTTCCCCTCTAAGCATTAAAACAATTAAAAGTGCAAAGGTGTTTAGTGTTGGCACTGTGAAGTACAGCAGTTGTGATTCCTTTTCCAAGCCTGTGCAAGATGCTTTGCAAGGATGCGCTTTTGTCTTTGGAGTACCTTGTTCCCTCTTAACCGTGCTCCCCGAGAGCATTAACAGCCCTCCAGCACAGCCGCTCTGGTCCCGGGCCGCTCTTTGATCCGTACTTCACAACAGCAGTGTTTCATCCACAACAGGCAAGGAGCAGAAAGGAAAGAGAAAAGACTTCAAACAATGTCTGAAGAACAACATCAGCGCCCTTCCCTTTTACACCAGAGGAGGTCACAGGGTGGTAGCGATGGTGGGGCGGTGGGGGTATCCTAAAGGGTTACGCAGTGTCTTGCCACAGCTCAGAAGTTGCTTTTTGCTCGGTGGGTTGGGAGAAAGCTAAGTGGTGAAAAACATAATGATATCCTTTCTGCAGAAATTCTTGCTGCAGACTCCTTCTGTAGGAGGCATTTGTGCTGCCCCCGTCCATCCTTCCTGGGGTGGGTATAACCACCTCAGGACAGAGATAAGACACCTATCTAAGCCAGCATTGCCAGCTTTAATGTATTCCATTCCTTAAAGCAGCATGTTTTCCCCTTTGTAGCCTTGGGGCTTTGGTGTGCACAACCACAGCTAACAAAGCGCCAGGTACTAGGGGTTTTGCTCACTCTTTACTGCATGGTTGGATCCAGGGAGACAGGTGGAGTGCGATGAGGTGAGAGGATGCTGGAGTGAAGTTCAGTCCCAGCCCAGCACACCGCTGTGTTTGTCCGTGTACTTGTTAGAGCAGGGAGGGGCAGAGAAAAAACAGATCAAGCGCTCTTGCCTGCCTGTTTATAGATTTTCCAAACTTCCTACACAGGAAAACCTTTTTTTACACGAAACCCTTCTGAGTTGAAAGGGAAGTTCATCCACACCAAGCTAAGGAAAAGCAGCAGAGGTTTTGGCTTCACCGTCGTTGGAGGGGATGAGCCGGATGAATTTCTCCAAATCAAAAGTTTGGTGCTTGACGGCCCCGCAGCACTGGATGGCAAAATGGAAACAGGTACTGAAGCTTTAAATCAAAATCACCACCACCACTTTGGCTTATGTTTTTACAGCTGGTTTTATGTGCAATTCATAAAGAGCTTTAGTCCTCATCCCTTTTTTGGGGAAAGGCGTTCAGCTTTCCAAACTGCAAGCAAGGAAGTGAGATACATTGAGGGATATGTTCAAAATCTTACAGCAAGGCACTTCACATGCTGGAAATTCACTTCAGGTGTCAAAATAGCCAGCTGGGGCTCTGCCAGCTCCTGCTCTCCCCACTCTGATCTGCGGAGAGGGGTCGGTGGTTGTAGGGTCCCGCGTCAGGCTGCGGGTTACTGAGCACGGCTGTGGCAATGGCTGTGGTATTTTTGTAGGGCTTCATCGCTGTGTGTTTTGTATCTGCCGTGCTGCTCACCCCCGCTCCAAAGCTACTCCCAAGGAATGGGCAGAGGAGTGGGCTCGTTTGCATTTCCCTGTGTGGAGGCACCAAGGGCCAGTTTTTTGCCAGAGATCAGGCCCAGCATGATGAAATCCTGGTAGGATTCACCTGAGGTCACAACTCCTCACTTGCAGGTGGAGCATCACAACATTAAACATCCCTATATTGCAGCCCCAGTGTTAAAAAATGAATCATACCTTAACTGATTTCAGGCCAAAGTATGTCTGAGACATGACACGTGGTGCCATATTTGAGCAGTTGGTATTTGAGAGCCTTCTGTTATAGCTCTCATGTGCTCTCAGTTTTGTTTCTATCATATGTCAGCGTAGCACAGTGTGTAACAGTGAGAGCCGGGCTTCGAAATAACTGTTAAATGGGCCATATACCATCATTGGAATTTATTCGTTTTTTGCATGAGCCAATTCCATTTTCGCTTTCAAAAACGTTTATGTACCTAAAGGCTTTATGCAGTGAATCCATTACGTACAGATAGTTGTGCTTGTCCAAGTGTCGCTGCTCCTTTTCCTTGCGAAGGTACTTAAATGCTACTATTTACCTGTGAGTGGTACCTGTGGACGCTGCGGATCAGCTCGCAGGCTCTAGTCCTCACCTTGCCAGGGTGCACAACGTGTATGTGTTTGGTATATCTGTCTGTGTCCTCTGCAGGGGACGTCATCGTCAGCGTGAACGATACCTGTGTGCTGGGGCACACTCATGCTCAAGTTGTGAAAATCTTCCAGTCCATCCCCATCGGTGCCAGCGTGGACCTCGAACTGTGCCGAGGCTACCCCCTGCCCTTCGATCCCGATGATCCCAACACAAGCCTGGTTACGTCCGTGGCAATTTTGGACAAAGAGCCGATCATTGTGAACGGGCAAGAAAATTACGACTCCCCGGCGAGCCACAGTAGTAAAACAGGGAAAGTAAATGGCACAAAGGAAGCAAGACCCAGCAGCCCGGCTGAGGTCTCTTCCAACGGACCCCATGGTTACCCCAATGACACGGTCTCTTTGGCATCTTCGATAGCAACGCAACCTGAACTCATAACTGTGCATATAGTGAAAGGGCCTATGGGCTTTGGGTTTACTATAGCAGACAGTCCCGGTGGGGGCGGCCAAAGAGTGAAACAAATCGTGGACAGCCCACGGTGCCGCGGCCTGAAGGAGGGCGATCTTATAGTCGAAGTCAACAAGAAGAATGTGCAGAGCCTCACTCACAACCAGGTGGTGGATATGCTGATTGAATGTCCTAAGGGAAGCGAAGTCACATTGCTGGTGCAGCGAGGAGGTAAGTCTTCAAAACAGCTTTAAAATATTTCTTCTTGAAACTTAAAAAAAAATGCATGTCATGAAAGACCTGCTCTCCTAAGCTTCTCTATAGAAATGGTTTATGTCCTGAGGTGTAGGAACTGCCCCAAGTTGGCAGTTGTCAGGTCACATAGATGGTTAAAATTATTTATTCTTTGATGCTGCGTTGGGGGAATGTGCATGTAGTTCTGGTAATGCACAGAAGGGCGGTATGGTTACACCTTTACTTACATAACAAACCCTGATCTCATGCTCGTAAAAATTATTTTAAGTAGAACACAGATATTTCTTGAGCTGTTTTGGGAGATGGAAGAGGCTGGTAGTACATTCTGTAATTTGCAGTGTTCAAAATCAGATATCCAATGACTTTTCACCATGGAAGGGTTACACCAGGGATACAGTTGGGAGTGGAGGAGAGAATTTAAACTTCTCCAAGTTGTAAGCAATTGAAATGTTACTTCTGGACATGTTTAATTGCTGTGCAGTTGGGAGCTGAGCTCATTTTTGGTTGCATTGCTGAGAGGCCAAAAACACCCTACAGGCAGTATGTCTGCAGCCCACCGGGGAGCATGGATGGAAGGTAACCTGTCGATGGGGTCGGTCCATCCACAGGAACTCTTTCCCTGCACGTGGTAACTGTAAAGTAATCTGAGGCAGCACACATTTAGTCTGTGGATTAAAATTACTGGAAGAGTTCGTGTCAAGCTCGCAGGGAAAGTCCGTGTCAGCTGTTGAGTGCAAAGTCAAGAGCAGGGGGTCAGCTCGCCCTCCCTCTGCTCTGGCACTGGCAGCGGGGATCTGAGAGGGGCAAAGCCCCAGCCCCGCTGTGCTCCCTTTCACATGGAGCGGTTTTTATGGACAACCAGCACCTCGCCGGGACGAGCACGCTGGAGAGACAGAATTCAGCTGACAAGTAGGTGCTGAACACAGCCCCCAGCCAGTCCTGGGAGGAGTGTTGGATATCAAAGTACTTTTCTGATGCCTTTTCTAAAGCGTTTTGATTGTAGTAAGTTAGCAACAAAAGCCAGTCTGTTTTAATAGGGGACAAGCTGCTTTCTGAATTAGCAACTCTGGTTTGTTGTTTTTAAAGACCTATTTTGAGGAATTGAGGACATTGATTCTGCAATTAATAGGAGCTCTGGAGAAAGCACTGCCTTTCTCATACTCCTTCCTTTCCAAGTGCTTACTGTGTTTTTGTATTTTGGTAGTAAATTAAAAAGTAGAGAACAGAATATATTAAGAATTCTCCAATTTTCAAAGTGTGAGTTCCTTAAAGACTTTCAGTACTAGAGAGGTTTAAAAAATGCACTGTGTTCTCATGATTAATATATGTATTATGGAGAAAATATGGTTGGAAGAAAAATAGCAGCTATTATTAATCCTCCTGGAGAGCATATATATATCTGGTAACACCATACATTAATTATTTGAATTGTGGCTGACATTTAATAATCCTCCTTATGCCTCGAAGGCATAATGAAAAGATGTGATGAGGAAATAAAAGCGTAGTTTTAATAAGATAGTAAATAGTTCCCTGGTAATCTTGCTGAATCTCTCTCATCCTTTTTTATTTAATCGAGATACTAACCACATGTTGAGCATTTGCTGTCACCTTCCTAGATAGATACCATATCAATCTCCTTGAACTGCCTCCCTCCCTCCTTCAAGGTCCTGACATTTCCATCTCAGTATAGAGCACTTGCAGTTCCAAATTTCACGCTCTCATGGTACAGGACTCAGAAACTGTGATGGCCCTGGATCCACAGTTAATCACTGAAACGTGTTTTTCTTCACTTCCAGAAGAAGGGTGGACTGAAAGGCACGCAAGCTGTGGCACAGAAGCCAAGCAGAATACAGACAGCGATAGTAGCCCCAGCATCAAAAACAGTCGGGTTTGTTTAAAGCTTGTAAGATGGAGCTGGCTAAAATGCCCCTGGCACTCAGTGCTGCTGCACTTGGGTCCTTTCTCCCATAAGTTTACCTTGTGTTACCCCTGCCAAGTCTTTTATCAGAAGTACCATCCCCAGACAAGGTGCCGCTATTTATTTTGGTCCAATTACGGAAATGTATTTGGCTCTGGTGTCTGATAAGCTCCTTCAGGGCTCTTGAGGCAGTTCTTTAGTTCCACTGTCAGTTGTCCTTTCCTCCTCCTCCCTCTGGTGTCCAGTGAAGAAAATGCTCAGATGCTGTCAGGCATCCTTGCATTAGCCTAACATTTGCATTCAGTCAGGCTTTACATGAAGCATCCCTGCAACACTAAGGCTGGTGTTCAGAGCTGTCGAAAGGATTTGTCAGAAGTGATTACTAATCAGGCAGAAAAATATCAGAACGAGATGTGTAATATACGGGAAAAGCTCTGCCTGCTCCAAGCTACTGGTGCGCTCCCAACAATGAGGTTTAATTGTTAAAATGCAAACCTGCAGCCGCTGAGAGCAGCCTGTAAAATATTTACCGTGAAGTGTATTCAGCTGAAGCGCTGGCTTATGCGAGCGGACGAGTCCTGCTGTTGCGATGAGTGAGGAACAGAAGGGTGATTTCAGGAAGGGTGAAGCTGAAATGCCCCCTCTGTGTGCTCAGCTGCTCACGTGTCATCTGAAGATCATTTGCAGGACTCATACAAGACGGGGGCAGGGGGATAAATACATTAAGAGAGGGACAATGTCAGGTCATTGAGATTTTGCTTTCAGAGGCCCCATAGAAAACTTGCCTTATCATCCATGTTCTGGTTTAATTTTTTATTTTCCCCTTCCTCCTCCCCTCTCTAGGCCTTAATTGTATTATTGCTGTTGTTTTCCTGTTTCACCTGTACATAGTGCTGGGTAAAACTCACCGAGCATACCTCGTGGTTTGGACTACAGCACGTGAGGGGTTCAGGAAGGATGAACTCCGAGCGGAGCAGGGTGCAGAGCTAATTGGGCTGTACGCGAGACCAGATTGGAAAAGCTGCTTTTGCTTAGCAAAACGAATGGACAGAGAGGACGGAATTATTGTCTCTAACTATTAGGTAGGAGAGACAGGAGATACTTAAACTGAAGAGAGATCTTGGCTGAAGAACAACTGGGTGTTGTTCAGCCATGAGTAATTTAAACTGTAAATAAGAAGAAAGTGCCAAGCCATTAGAGCCTGTAAGTCAGACTGAAGGAGGTGTAAAGCCTTTGCTGCCTGAAGGTGAGCTCGGTACATGTGAAGGGGATGTGACATGGTGCCTGCAACAGCAGAGGAGATGATAACCCAGCAGGACCATTCAAGGGCTGGGTACCTGAAAGTAAACCAGCACTACTGGTTACAAAACGCAGAATTAAGCATATGTTTTTGTCCCTGCACCGCACAATGTGATTACACATTTCAGTTCTTTTAAAGAATTGTTGTTAATAAGGCCACAAAAGGCACACCTCTATTTTGAATATTTGTAGCTGAAAAGGTTCTTTTAACCTTGCACCTACAAAGTACATAAAGTACTTTTCTCAAAAAAAAAAAGCAAAGAAAGAAGGTAATAATATTTGCCACTTGAAATCCATTTGTCATTGAAGTCTTGTCTACGCACAGTAATCGACTGAAATAAGCAATTCTCAAATACCTCTCCATTCTGCACAGGTTCTATTCATAATAAAAGCAGCATTTTGTCAGAATAATTTCCCTGCTCCCCAAGGGACTTTTATTCTGGGAGCTGTGTCTGTGCTGGGGCAGGTGGGGGGCTCTTTCAGAACAAGTTATTCTGCAAAACTACTGCGCTGTATTTTCTGGAGTCACTAAGACCTAACATTTGGTTCAGTGAGAACATTTGTGTGTCTTATTTACGTATTTTGCGAATTACCTTAGATTAAAGAGGATTTTTTTTTTCCTTTTTTTCCCCTTTTTTTTAAGGTCAGTCTTCAGTTCAGGTCATCCTAAATATTGTGATTAGTTTGTGTTCAGTTGCAAGAATTAAACTCAGCAGTTTTCATGCAGGTTTGAACAAGGCCAAGTGTCGGGTCCTGCACTTGGGCCACAACAACCCCATGCAACGCTACAGGCTTGGGGGTGAGTGGCTGGAAAGCTGCTTGGCAGGGAGGGATCTGGGGATGTTGGTCGACAGCCGACTGAATATGAGCCAGCAGTGTGCCCACGTGGCCAAGAAGGCCAACGGCATCCTGGCTTGTATCAGGAATAGTGTGGCCAGCAGGACCAGGGAAGTCATCCTTCCCCTGTGCTCGGCACTGGTGAGGCCGCACCTCAAGTACTGTGTTGAGTTTTGGGCCCCTCACTACAAGAAGGACATTGAGGGGCTGGAGCGTGTCCAGAGAAGGGCAACGAAGCTGGGGAAGGGTCTGGAGCACAAGTCTTATAAGGAGCGGCTGAGGGACCTGGGGTTGTTTAGCCTGGAGAAGAGGAGGCTGAGGGGAGACCTTATCACCCTCTACAACTACCTGAAAGGAGGTTGTAGCGAGGTGGGGGTCGGTCTCTTCTCTCAAGTAGCAAGTGATAGGACGAGAGGAAATGGCCTCAAGTTGTGCCAGCGGAGGTTTAGATTGGATACTAGGAAAAACTTCTTCACAGAAAGGGTTGTCAAGTATTGGAACAGACTGCCCAGGGAAGTGGTCGAGTCCCCATCCCTGGAGGTATTGAAAAGCCGGGCAGACGAGGTGCTTAGGGACATGGTTTAGTAGTGGACAGGTACGGTTGGACTTGATGATCTTAAAGGTCTTTTCCAACCAAATGATTGTATGATTCTATGATTGAATGGACAGTTTCCCTTCAAAGCTTTCACAGTGCTCACTAGCGTCTTTATTCACCAGAAGGTTGAAAATAGCATAAACCTTCAGCCTGATCTACGTAATCCCCTTGAAGATGTGTTCCCACTGCTCCAGATCAAAGTAAAAGCATGCAGGTGAAATGTCACTCACATGTCACGTGCAAATCAGTGGAGTTTCTAATAGCTTTCCCTAGTGCCAAGTTCACATTAAACTGGGGAATGGAAATCCGTCTTCTGAAAAATATGTGATATATATGCTCGAGTTTCAAAACTAAATGTATTTTATAGGAAGAAGAAGCAATGCAAAGTCTAGCTGTCCAAATGCCCGTCAGTGGGTGCCTGAGTCTTACCTCCATGTAAAAGCAAAGTCCATTCTAAATTCCCTGTTCATGGTTCAATTGAATGGAAGGTGTTTGTGGGGAGCGATGGGGTAGGTAAAAGTGGGGAGAGGTCTGTGTCAGTAGTCCTGCTCGTTTGGTCCTTGACTCAGTGGCCTTAAGAAGGTTCTTGCGATGCCTATAACTACAACAAAAATTTGCAGCAATGGAACAAAATTACAGAGCTCTAAAGCAATAAGCCTATTAAGTCTCCTTGGCTAGATGGACCTTCCCTTGCTGTTCTGGTGATGCTCTTGGCATGCGAGGGTAATTAACCCCCGACACTTCCCACGGAGAGGAGTTAACTCCTCCTCCTTGTGCTGAAAATGCATGCTGGAGTCAACTGCCCTGGATTTGAAGGCTCTTTCTGTAGCCTAAAATGGAAGGACATCTTTTTTTCTTCTCTATTTATCCTGTGTCCATGCCATTGAAACATCGAATAGTAATAGAAAGATACGTGTCTTTTTCTTCCCACTGCTTGCTGCAGCTTCAGGCTCCCCGCAGCTGGGGTAGAGAGAGTTACAAGATCCTTTAGACACAGTCGGAAAACTTTACAAACAATATATCATAACTACTTATAATTGCAAGCACATTATAACAGTATAATTGAAATCAGATTGCTCTTTGAGATCTAGAGTGTCAAAATACAATGCTCAGGCATAAATGAGCAGTGACATTGAGCGTTAAATATCTGAGCTGAGTGAAATCTGTTATCGCTGCAGGTTTCAGAGGATGTCTTCTCACTAATCCATCCTTTCTGCCCCGCCACAAACACCTATCACACCTATCAGTCTGAATTTTATAAGGAAAAATATTGTCTTTGTACCTGTTTATCGAGATCCTCTCCCCCCATGCTCATGAAATGTTCCCTTCTTGTCCTTACCAGAAGTGTTGGAAATGGATCATTTAGTGGTGAGAGCCAAACAACAACAACAAAAAAGCAGTATCTCACAGTGTTGGAATTAGAGCTTCTTTTCAGTTGCTATCCCTAATGATGTAAAACCATGGTAATTAAAGCTGCAATCAGCTATTCAGTGCAGACTTGAACTCTTTTGAACAAGCCACTCACTTCTGTTTGCCCTTTAGGCTTGCAGTGAAGAGTGAGTTGAAAGTCGTGCCACTTAAGCATCTAGCTGCCAGAAAATTTCAAACTGTCTTAGCAGCTGCTGAATTCGAGAAAAAGTGAGTCCAAACTACATTTAGGACAAAAATCACAACCTGGGAATCATCTGACCGTTACCACAGAGTGTGTTTGCTTGTGCCAAAGCTTCTGGGAAGAGAAGAAAAGTTCACCATTTCCAGCAGTGTTTTCAGTTCCTAATACAGAGGGAGCAGAGCATTACACTGAGGTCTTTGTCCCGTGTCTGGATCCGTAGGAACCCCTCTGAACCCTACCTCACTGAGCACAGTGCTGCCGGTACCGATCATCGTGCATGCCACATTTTATGGTTGGTTTTCTTACTCTGCTCCACAGCCCACCACGTTGTGGCAGTTTCTTCCCTCACCTGGAGCAGGAGCAGATCTAATTCCTCTCTGCCATCTGGTGTGCTCAGCTGACCTCTACATTTTGTGAAAATCCCACTCCAAGTCACCTCTTTTTTCCTTGCCTTACCTTCTGTCAACCACCATGGCTACCAAAGCTTCCAGTACCTTCTGCTCAGGTATCTCCCATCAAACCTGTTTGTTGAATCTCAGCAATTTGTCACTCAACATAGGTTATTTTGAGCTGTACACTGAAAAATACCTGGTGTTGTAGTACAAATAATATCATCCAGAAATAGCAGGTGGGGGGATATTTTTGATAGCTCATAGGCACCCCTCACTAGTTAGTAAATTATATTTAAAAAATCAGAATCATAGTATACTTAAAGAAATATATGTCCATGTGTAATGCCAAGATTTATTTTTCAAGTTCATTATTTTGTATTCCAGGGTTATTACTTCATAATTCCAAAGTTATGGATTTCCTTATTAAATTGTGAATCTCATTTGGTATTTAAAAATCTGTCTTCAGTTGCTTCCTCTTGTTTATTTTTGTTGCTGTTTCCTTTAAAGAGATTTGCCTGGGAAGAAGGGAATCAGATTAGTAAAGTTTGTGAGTTAGTCTACAGACTGCATTAGAAATGAAATGTTGTTAAAATGTTTTTCAATGTGACTTTTCCATTCTCTGAAAATAGACAATCCTAGTAAAAATACATTGCTAAAACTTCTGACTTATGTGCAGGGAAAGAGCAGGTCTGGGGGAACCTTTAGTTAGGAGTAGCTGCATCTTTTTCTCCCAAACCAGCAAGTCATTCTTTGTTATTCTCTTCTCTCTGTTAAGTGGAATTATATTCTAACAAGGCCAAAAAAAGCTGATGAGACCTTAAAGCAAGTTTAAAGCAAGTTTGATGTCACATTTACTATTCTCTTACAGCCTTATTCTGATTAGGGACTAGTATATCAAGGAGCAGACGCAAAAATCAGTTGAAGTCAGGAAAAGATGAAATAAAGAAAATGTTACACATTTTGATATTTTTAATAAGAAGTTTGAAGTTCATACCCCGTATTAGAATTGCTTATGTGCATGTATTTCAATCCACTGTGCAAGTTAATTTTCCTCTAAACAGCTCCGGAGTGGTAGATATGCCTTTTTGGGGCAACGCTGTGTATTGTTATGCAGCACCATACACTGATCACTGGTAATTGGTTTTGTAAAGCAAGCTAGCAGGAACTTGTTTTCTCTTTGTGATAAAAATAAGCCAAACTTAACATTTAAAATCAGGTCGTCTTATAAATAATGTAATATTTGGGGATTACGCAGTGTTTTTCTCCTTCAAAGTGCTTTACAGGTGTTAATCTTAGTGACATTAGCCGTTTGTTTTTGATGATCTGAATTTGCAAGGTTTGGGATAACTCTGCTTACCAAAAACATGAAGGGGGAAATTTCTGGTGCTGCTGAAGTCCGTGGCAAGGCTCCCATTAGACTCCAGGAAGCAGCACGGTTTCACCAAGGTTTTGGATGCCTACAAATGCCTGCAGCCACAAAGGGTAATTGTCGGTAGCTTGTTCAGACACCAAATAGTTTGATGTGCGTTACTAATGTTCATACAAATAGTGCATTTGTGGGAACTAATTAATTAGCATTACCAGGTCATGCTGGAGTTTCTCAATGCAAGGCATCCAGTTGAAACAGTAAGCAACAAATTCAAATATCAACCTCAGAAAGCCCAAGGGCTTAAAAATCCTACGTTAATCTCCCAAAATTCCAGATAGAAAAATACCACATCGAAGTTCTTTCTGTCTTTTTATTTCAAGCCTCTAGTATTCACATCCAATTGCCTTTTCTAAACCCTGGGAGACTAAGAAACCCCAAACAAAGTATATTGTCATATGAGCACCTGATTCCAAAGACAACAGCTTTGTCATATTACAGTTCTGATAATAAAGGAGAATCGGCATCGCTGGTATGTGGACATTTTAATTGCCTGCAGAATTTCCAGCTCTTGCTGGTGTGATACATGCAAAGTGATGACACTAATCTGTTAGTCATTTGAGGCACAAGTGTTTTCCCCACAGCTACCCTTCGTTAACTCCATTTGCACCGATTCTCTTCGAGAAATGAGTAAGCAAATGAAGAGATGCCTGTGAAATCTGCTTTTTGGGTCAGCATTAGTTTTACATCAGTTGCCCTGCATTTTTGTGGCAGCGTGGCCTATCTATGCTATAGGTTGTGTCCCCCAGATGTATGTGTCATCTGAGCTCCAGAGTCGCTCGGAAGGGTAGAACAGGATGGAACAGTTGCTGATTCATTGCTTGGCATTTAGTTACACATTTTGCATTAATTTCAAGGGCTGAGATAATTTCCTAAAGTTTTGAGATATTTCACGAGGCGTGCTTTAAGGCCAGGAGGAAACCTGTACTTCAGTTGTTAAGGAGGTGAGCAATTAACATATTTGGAATAAGAAAATAATGTCAGTTTTGCATAATCTTGCATGCTGACAGCACGATAGAGGTGGTGTGCACATTACGCACACGGCTGCCTTTCTGTGGCAGGGAATCTCGATCTGCTTTAAAATCAGTAAGAAAACCAAAGCATTTGCTGAATGCTGGAAGAAAAAAATGTCTGAAATCTTCCCATCAGGATGTTTTATTGCATGAACCACCTTATCTTGCAGAAAGCAGTAGGCTCTTAGATGAGAACAAAACAGGAGGTTGCTTAGCAAATGAAAGATGAGAGTTCTGAAATTCTTCCTAAAGGCTTTTTTTTCTCCCTAGCTTGAGGTTTTGAAAGTTGGCTTTTTTTTTCCCCCCCTTATGTTTTGATTTGATTTTGGTATTAAATGCTGAAGTGGTATAAGTGGAGCAACTCAAACCCACACAGTGTTGTTTTATATCAAATGTGATGTGATGTAACACAAGGTGGCACAGCAGAACCTAATACTATGCATTAGATAAGGCAGATTTAGCTAGAGATGTGCCTCCCACATCTTCATCGGGATTTGCACAGCAGGAAATGGAGCAGACTTGGAGCTGTGCAGCAAGGAGGGTTTTATTCCACCCAGTTTTTCCTCCTACCCTCACATACCGCCTGCGTGGCATTTTGGTGTGCATGTGCTTGTAAATAACGAGTTTTTATCAGCCACATTGCAGGTAGGTGTGGTGGCTGCTGCCCTGATTTGGCATTATAATAACCAGTCATAACAGAATTAATGAGGTATCAGAAATCCAAGAAAGGTCTTTGTTTATCACTGTAATTAAATACATTTGGAGAGTCATTAAAAGCAATAGCAGGTGGGCAAAACTGAGGAAGAAGGATGGCTTTGTAATGGACTAGTCAATGGTTTTGTTCTGAGACAGATTGTTTTTAAATATCTATCCTCATGTCTCTAAGTCTCCCTATTCTGAATTTAATTTTTTTCCCCATTCTGCATTGGGATTTTGCGTTTATTCATTTTCATGTTTATTTTTTCTTGGTCAGATGGACTTACTTTGTGATGATGATAGTAATTACGACTATACCAGCTTTAAGACCCGGTTAAAGCTGCGTCTTCTGTACCAGAAGACCTGCAACATACCATGAGTTGGACTCGAGAAGTTGGCAGGGCTTCTAGACCAGACAGATTTGGTAGAGGAGGCTGAGCTTCAGGGAGATGGCACAGCTGGCTGAGGATGCTGGGGCAGGTCAGGGCCCTGTGGCTGGTGGCACATGACAGTAATGTTGGTAGGGATGTGGCAGGTGAATATCAGTCCCCAGAAGTTTTGACTCCATCCTTATCCTTAAGGGTTAGTTTCTGAGATGTACAGTTACATCTGTTGCTGGAGCGTGTCCAGAGAAGGGCAACAAAGCTGGTGAAGGGTCTGGAGAACAAGTCTTACGAGGAGCAGCTGGGGGACCTGGGGTTGTTTAGCCTGGAGAAGAGGAGGCTGAGGGGAGACCTTATCGCTCTCTACAACTACCTGAAAGGAGGTTGTAGTGAGGTGGGTGTTGGTCTCTTCTCCCAAGTAGCAAGTGATAGGACAAGAGGAAATGGCCTCAAGTTGCGCCAGGGGAGGTTTAGATTGGGTATTAGGAAAAACTTCTTCACGGAAAGGGTTGTCAAATATTGGAACAGGCTGCCCAGGGAAGTGGTGGAGTCCCCATCCCTGGAGGTATTTAAAAGATGGGTAGACGAGGTGCTTAGGGACATGGTTTAGTAGTGGACAGGTACGGTTGGACTCGATGATCTTAAAGGTCTTTTCCAACCAACTGATTCTATGATACTTGGCAGTATAGAGTTACTGATTTATTTTAATAGAAAACTGTATTTTAAATCTAATAAAGTTATGTTTTGTGAAAACATCTGCAAAACCATTGTCCTCTAGTAAGGCTTTTCTGTCTCAGCGTGCCATGTGTGCATGCGCACCCCCCAGGTCTGAATCTGGCTAAGCTTTCTGTAAATATTAGCTTATTATTAAGGGATGTTATTATTAATAGCAACATCAAACTAATGCCAAGTGGGCCCTATTTATAGGCGTCCCCTTTGTGCAGGCTGCTCTCCAAATATGAAACACGAGAATCTGCCATAAGCCACACAGGTTTGAGCATGTGGATTTACACCTTGTAACAGTGCTGTGATAAGTCTGAAGACAAACACCCTCACTGAGAAGGATAAATACAGATGTGACAATAGCAAAATATGGTTTCTCCTCTACCACTGTCCTCCGTGCTGAGCTTGGAGCGGCACATGAGATTGGCCTTGAGGTGCTGCTGCCCTGCAGTACCCACATGGTGATGCCACGGGACAGCTGGCTGAGGAGAGGGGTTTGGGACCGGACATCTTCAAAATTGCAGCATGACCAAAAAATTGAGAGCTGTGCTCTAGAAATAAAGCTTGCAAGTCATGGATTTTGTGGGCTTGTGGAAAAGGGTAGGTACCGTCATGCATATCCATGTATGCTTATGTATATGAAAAAAAATATATATAATACATGTGTACACACACACATTTCTATGCAAAAAGAACACGGGAGTTTCTAACTGCTTTCCAATTCTGGTGTTTACCTTCTCAAATTTGTGAGGTTTCAGAAATTTAATGTCTATGTACATATTTGTTTAAATATTAACAGAGATTTTCATCTACACAAGTGACTCCAACAGCTCGAGCTTTAGGAAAAACTCTTCATTTAATGAGCTGCAAAATAAAAATATTAGAACTGCTGACATACTTTCAACCATAGGTTAGATGGGTAATTGTCACACTAATTCTCAATCTCTTTATTATCTTACTGTCTTGGCATAGCCATACGTATCTTACTACATAGTTACATTTATATTTTTGTAGTAGTTAAATAGATTTTATTAGCCTATATCTTCTTTATTGCTTCTAAAGTCAGTTCTGGTTTGAGATGCTGAAAATATGACAGAGACTTCAATTACGAGGAATTCTGTAGCATCCTGGCCAAGAATGAATAATTGAGGCTAACACAATTTAACATCTTGTATTGGGTTGGCGTGGCAAGGTTTTGGTAGCGGGGGGGCTACAGGGGTGGCTTCTGTGAGAAGCTGCCAGAAGCTTCCCCCATGTCTGATAGAGCCAATGCCAGCCGGCTCCAAGACAGACCTGCCACTGGCCAAGGCCGAGCCCATCAGCAACGGTGGTAGTGCCTCTGGGATAACGTATTTAAGAAGGGGGGAAAAAAACCTGTGCGACTGCAGCTGGAGAGAGCAGTGAGAATATGCGAGAGGAACAGCTCTGCAGACACCAAGGTCAGTGAAGAAGGAGGGGCAGGAGGTGCTCCAGGCACCAGCGCAGAGATTCCTCTGCAGCCCGTGGTGAAGACCATGGTGAGGCAGGCTGTCCCCCTGTAGCCCAGGGAGGACCCCACACTTGAGCAGGTGGATGTGCCTGAAGGAGGCTGTGACCCTGTGGGAAGGACCCACGTTGGAGAAGTTCGTGGAGGGATCCCATGCTGGAGCAAGGGAAGAGTGTGAGCAGTCCTCCCCCTGAGGAGGAAGGAGCAGCAGAGACAACGTGTGATGAACTGACCGCAACCCCCATTCCCCATTCCCCTGCGCTGCTCGGGGGGAGGAGGGAGAGAAATCGGGAGTGAAGTTGAGCCCAGGAAGAAGGGAGGGGTGGGGGGAAGGTGTTTTAAGATTTAGTATTTATTTCTCATTACCCTACTCTGATTTGATTGGTAAGAAATTAAGCTAATTTCTCCAAGTCGAGTCTGTTTTGCCTGTGACAATAATTGGTGAATGATCTCTCCCTGTCCTTATCTTGACCCACAAGCCTTTCGTTATGTTTTCTCTCCCCTGTCCAGTTGAGGAGGGGAGTGATAGAGCGGCTTTGGTGGGCACCTGGTGTCCAGCCAGGGTCAACACCACACATCTTTAGAGCACCTAGAACTGAAATTCTTGTTAATGGCAATAATATGCTATGCCTCATTATGTTTTTTGTCAGTGCCAGTGGGTTAATAATGCCCGAGATGGTCTCTTGACACCATCGCTTTCTTAACATTAGCATTGAACATTAGGATTAGAAACGGGGCATTTTTCACCGTATTTGGTAGTTACCAAACTTGATTTATGGCAGGGCTATATTCCTGCAGTGTAAATTATGCTCTCGCTTAAAGCTTGTATTGCATAGCTAATTTTTTTTGCTCGTGCAGTGACAGTCTTTTCATGCAAATCACGCTGATGAACAGAAAAGTTGGGCAGGGACAAGGTAGGGGTTTTCTTCTTGATGGTGCTCCTCATGGCTGGGTGCAGGCTTGCCTCTCGCTGCAGATTACTCTGGTACGTTTTCTTGTTCTTTCTCTAGTCTGCAAAAGATCAAGTTCCATCTATTTTTTTAGATAGTATTTGTCCTTTATTAGAAATTCTTTGGCGATGGATTACACAGAATCAAGGGGATTGCTTTGTCACCACCAGCCTCCCCTCCCCTGTCCCCTGGTGGCACTAATGGCCATTAGTGTTAATTATTTAGAGTTCCTTGTTTTTCACACAGAAAGCGGCGATCAATGTGCAGTGCCAGGTACATGGTTGTGTACCCCCTGACTCCAATACTTTACCCCTCATCTTTCGAAGTGTTTTCTTTGATACAGCCTTTGGTTTTTATTCAGCACGGTGTAAGCAGCACTGTTTAGAAAGCTTGTTATTTTTATTTTTTTCCCGGCAGGAACATTTTCTCTGTAAATGTTAACCTTGTGACACAGTCTGAAATGTTTCTTTTCTTGTGTTTTTATTCATCTCTGGCTAATTTTCAGCTGTTGTGCATTCTGGGCTGCAGACCACGTAATGGCGAAACCAAATGGGTAACCTTTTCACCTAGGCTCACCTATGGCTTTCTTTGCTGTTGGATATGGATGGTCCACAGGGTGTCCTGATTGGAAGTGTTAAGCAGTCATGAGAAGTGAAGATCTAGACACAGTTGTTGTTTCCTTTCATGTGCAAAAACACCCCAAAACTGAAAAATGTTGAGCAGTAGCCACAGACGTTGTAAGCAATAAATAAGATGATACGTCTGGCTTCTAGACTGGCTACTAGCAATTTCAAGCGCCTTTGTCCTATGGGTGGATTGTGCAAACTGGTACTGAATTGTTCCAACTTCAGTTGAAATTCCATTGAAATAGATTTTTTTTTTTTTTTTTTTTTTTTTTTGAGGG
>VYZW01035406.1:40000-81129 GCA_013401315.1 Balaeniceps rex | reverse complement strand
AGTTTTTTTTTTTTTTTTTTTTTTTGTGGTGGAGGGAGAAGTGTTCACGCCAACTGGCCTTCACATAACCGAGCTGTACAGTTGGGTTGACTGGATGACTTCTGTGGTGCCTAGAGATATGTCTTCCTTAAGATTCAACTTTTGGTCATTTTGATCCACTGTTTCTAAAAGACAGGGCTGAAGAACAGGGCATGATGTGTCTGGTGTCCTTCTAGGTAACTTTTGAGCGTTTGTGGCCTTCTGAGCTCACACCGGAGTCAAGTCCAGGCTGTGGTACAGATTTGTAGTCACACATTGCATTCTGTATATGCTCAGCAAAACAGAATTTAGCATGTGTCGTGATCTTCCCATGTTACTTTGGTCACATAAAGACAAAAGATTTGAGAAAATGTTCCTGTAAAAATTGAGGACCACTGCATGTTAGAAACAGCAACACTTGGGGTCGCAATTTTGTCCCATGGGTTATTCCATGAGCTCATCGTAGGTAGGATTAGGGAATTTACAGCTTCCCAGCTCCAAAAGTTTTACCACACAAGACTGCAAAGTTAACACAGACCAAATAATATGAAATAACCTGGGTTGTGGCCTTACTTCATGGACCACATCACTCACAACATAATACAGCGTCATGCAACAGAAATACTGCTCCTGATGGGTAATGGCTTTAAGAGTGCTGAAGTCATGGTACAAAACTTGCTTAATGATTTGCATTTTTTTCCCCTATGTTACAAAATGTAGTTGAGCAGATGGATGCAGCCAGCTGTACACAGAGCTTTAGGGAGTACTGGGGAGAAAAGAGAGAGGGTTTGTTAAGATAAATGTAATAATCTCTGTGATAATTAGTTTAATTTAGATCCCTGCATCTGACTCATTTTTGACTAACCTTGTATGAAGCCTTTCTTTCCTTGCTGACGACTCTGTGAATTTAGTTTGATTACAATCCCTTTTTTTGTGCTTGCGGATTGCTCACTGATCACTGATATTTTTCATTAAGCAGTTGCTTTATTACGTTGTTATTTAGAGGGGAGTAATTTGTGCTTTCTAATTAATTTAATTCCAGGCACATTTAGTAAGTAGCTACAATGAGCCCATTCAAGGGGTTTTAGGTCATATTGACATTGTTTACCAGATGTGCTCGTTTGTTTTAAAACACTGTTAACTCTGCGATGACAACAGCCCTGTTCGGTTGCATGACTCTTCCACCGTCGCTAATCTGCACCTCCAAAACCCCCTAAAATTAGAAGATACGTTTCAAGTACTAGTGAGAGATGTCCATAGGCATTAAATTAGAGAGGAATTATGTTGCAAACCGTTGATATAAACTGTTACTATTCCATTATCGGATTTGGGAGCAGAGCAGCAGGGATGTGAATGCCATTACTCCAACCACTAAAAAATTGGACAATGCCAAAGAGATGCCAACTGGGTGTTAAGTCCATGCTTGGCCCATTTACCTCTGAAAAACTTGCAGTGAGGCTTCAGGAGAGAACGGGGCAGGTGGGAGGATGACCGTACCAAGCAAGGCATGGCATGAGCAGTGGCCTGAGCAGTGATGGGACATGGTTAACGTAATCAAAAAGTGAATGCTGTAACTCATAGTTGTCACCGTCCCAAACTCATAGGCATGGGCAATTGGTTTTGCCAGAAGCTTTTCGATAAAGCTCAGCATTTTCTTGCTAGTGATGCTCCCAGGATTTGGGGGTTATTCAAGCACTTTGTGTTCGTCGCTGTTAAATACTGTATCCATTCCATCATCTGAGCATGAAAACTACATATTATACCTATCATTTGCTCATTTGGCCTGCTGCGTCAAGAACTGGAATTTTAAAATGAGACCCTAATTAGACGAATAAATAACATTTTTACAGGAAAATGTACAGACAGGTTATTCCCCTGACTATAAGCTTGTCCCATGAAAAACTACCAACATTTGTTAACGTGTTCTGCAGTCACTTATTTTGGTAAAAAAGCCAATTACTGCTTGTTCTGCAGCAAAGTCTGGCACAGAGCAGTGACGCTGTAAGATTTATCAGTCTCTGAAGGACCTGCTAAACAATGGCCTTGATGTGTTTTCCATTATTTTTCAACCATTTTCCATCTTTTTTTTGGATTGGAACAGCCAAAATTAATGAAAAACTTTGAAGCAAAGGTTTGTTCAGTAGTTCATACTTAGTAAATTTTAACATTTAACGCTTGTGATGCAATAAATTGAAACCTGGTACAATTTGAACCAACAGCCCAGCTGCATCTCGGCTTTATTTTTTGCGGGAACATTTAAATTGCTGTAATACCTTTTCTGGCTCATGTTGGTCTGTTAAGGGTGCGTGCATGCATGGGGATCTATTCTACCTATTGACTTAATAGGAAAGAGCATCCCTCGGAAAGGGAGAGTAAACGTGTGTGCATGCATGTGGAAGGGGACAGAGAGAGAGGGAGAAGCTCTATCCGTGTGTTTATCTCTGTGATAAATGATGCCGGTTAAAAATGTGACTTGCCGTGAACATTATTAGTGCTTTCCTCTTTAAGTGGATTATACAAAGACAGTCACCGTCAGCAGAAATGAAGCTGCGGTCTTGATTGTTTAGTTCAAACAGTTTTGATGTTTCATTGTCCCTCAATCAATCAGTGCCTGGAGGGGTATCCGCTATTGGCTGGGAATGCATCAGAGCGACGTGCAGAGCGCAGATATTCCTCAAAAGCTGAAAATACTTCGTTTAAAATAGTCCTTACAGTTTTGCATCCCAGTCTGTGAGCAGGCAGCAAAGTGAGCTCTGTTTATCATTTTTAATTGTGGATCTACCCTATTCAGAACTAACATCTCCCAAATTACCTTAAAATGAGCTGCTTCCTAGACAGATTTGTAATTCGCTTGCATCACTTATTTTATTCTCTGTGTAAAAGTTAGACGAGGGCATGGGTTTTAGCACAAACAAAATGCATAAAGTAGAAAACATAATGCGGCATAAACGCCACATAAATCACATCCTAAAGACAAAAGCAGATTTCAAACATCTGAATTACTGAGCACTTAATGTAGAGTGTAATCTTCTGGTTTGGTTTATGTTTGTTTTCTGGAGTGCCACACAGAGCAAAATATGGGGAGTTCCCTCTCCTCCAGCAGTGGAGGAAAAGGAAGGTGATTTGCAAAATGCCCAGGAAAGAGCTTTTCCCGCGTTGCAGGTGAATCCCCCGGCCAAGTGTCTCCTTTGCTGCTGGGAATTGAGCTATATGCAGAAGTCGTCAATAGAAATCCCACTCGAGTTCTTTTGCTTGTCACAGAGCGAGTAAGAGGCTGCTCCAAAATGCAAAATTGTCCTTGAAAAAACCTTCTCTGGTGCCCTCCCAGTTGTTTCTTCCTTCAGTTCCATCAACTGCAACCTGTGTAAGCCCCCCCTTCTCCAAGCTCCCTAGCATCCCCCCCAAGGGTCAGGACATTTGCAGTGCTGTTTTCAAGCCTCAGCTCTCTGAAATTGTAACTAGCAGATAAAACCTCTGGCTTCAAACATTTACACTTAGGGTGGACAGGAAGGAAAACGCATGTTTTCTCAGTAACGTTCACGTTTTTAGGGATAAAACCTTATTTCTCCTCATGCTTTTGTTTTCCTGTGCCCAGCCCGCGCCTCCCGACTCAAGCCAAAGCACATTTTCCTTTTGGAAATCGATTCCTAGAGAAATACTTTTTAAAAAATCAACCTGTTTCCCCTGCGCCGCCACGATTGGTCCGATAAAATCGCCGAGCCGATCGCGTCAAAAGGAAATAGCCTCGGCTTAATTGTAAGCTAAGTCTCCCGTAATCCAGGGGAGCATTTGAGATTCTGCCCAAGCGCTGGGTTTCGGCGGCCGCTGAGGGCTGTGGGTTTCTCTCCCAGCCTCCCGGCTGCTGCAGCACAAGTCAGCATAGCTAATGCAGATAGAGCTCTCCCCCCGCTCCCTCTTCCCCGCGCCCGTCTCTCGCTCGCTCTCCCTCTCCCTGTGCTTTGATTCGATATGAACAGACTGGTAACTCCGATGCGAGAGCGAAAGCTGACATAACTCTGCAGATGGCTACGTTCGGATGATACACCTAGGGATTTTTCTTTAAGGGAAGGTAACGTTTAGATGCTAATGTTTATTTTTCCCTTGTTGCCATTTTTCAGGACTGCCGGTCCCAAAGAAGAGCCCAAAGTCGGTAAGCACTTTTCAGCTACTATTTTTGTCTGTCTGTCTGCTTTGAAGGAGAAAGGCATGAGTTCAGTTTGTTTTCTTTGTGGGTCTTGATTGTTTTAAGTTGTCTTTCTGTTGCGACCATGATTACCTTGCACGGCTCCTGCTGCGTGGGGAGATGAAAGAGGAATGCAGTACGGAAGAGGGACTTGTTTGCAAATAAAGCCTCAGGTTTACCGATCCTCTTCCCTGACAGATGAGCTTCTCTGTCATTTAACTTACCAAAAAAAAAAAAGCTATTGTTTCCTTTTGGAAAGATGGGAGGCTCCACCTTCTTGCCAGATAGCAATTCCTGTCGGGTGCTCAGAGGCACCAACCTTTTCCATTAACTCCCTGAGTTTTCTCGAGTCCCCTCAGCAGAATTATTAACAGAATGGCCAAGCATGCACCTCGTTGAGAGAGACAAAGCATGAACGGAGCATGGTTATGGTTCCCGGGGAATACAGTTAGCTGTCCGAGTGCTCGCTCTGGAGGCATTTTCATACTGAGCAGGGTTGTGCTGCAGGTGTGAGATTCCTTATTTAAAAAAAAAACCAAACCAAAAACCAAAAAACAACAGAACAGTATTTTCTCATCCCTTCTCATGCTATTTCCATGTAAAGCTGTTACCTGGATGACATGTTAGCTAATAGCATGGAAGCTGTGATGTAAAGTATCATTAAAGCTCCATGCATGATGTTGTGGAAGAAATTAATGTGCTATTTGTATGCAACAAAAAGAAATGTTTTATTTTCAAAGGAAATGGAATACTTAAAGTTTCCAGTTATCTGTTGAGAGGGAGGGGGAAAAAGGAGAATTCTCTCCCAGTAGCTTTGGGGAAGCAGAGTGAGCGAGGTCTTTGCTGTGTTGTAAGACGGTGCGAAACTTCACCGACAGTCCCCAACGGGTGCCAAAAAACTGCAGCTGGGTGCAGCCCACCCTGCTGCAAACCTGGGCAAGAGGTTTATGAAGGGGCTGAGCAGACGGCTCCTGCTTTTAATACGAGTTCTCTGTTCATCCAAAAAGAAAGCCCTGAAATAATTAATGTGATTCCGATGGCTTAGGGCAGCGCTGATTAAAGTCACGTGAGCCCAGGCCTCTACCATTGTCGGCTCGCATTAATGTTGAGAGGCAGAAGTGTGGGGTGTGCTCCCTCGCAGATCACAGGCATGTCAGACCCTGCGCGCTCATTTCTGTCACACGCTGAGATTATTTCAGCCTTCGGTAAAACAGAAGCAAGTGTGTAAAATATGTACGCGTCTGGCACGTTTCGTTTCTCTGCCTGCACTTTTTTCCCCAGTCGGAGCAGGAGCGGCTGCACCTGATCCGGACTCCGACTCCTGTCGTTAAACCAGCAGCGATCAGTGAGTCTCGGTCTGTTCAAAGCGCGGAGGCTCCCCCTTTGCCACACGCACGTTCGGCATCAAGTAAAGAGGGATCCTGCCCTGTCAGACACCTCTCTGGTCGGCAGCGATGCACCGTGAAAATCTGAGTAGCATCTCAATCCATGTCAGGATAATCCTGCCTCGGTGAACAAAGAGACTGCTTGCAAACAGGTGTAGCCCTGCAACAGCAGATTTCTCCCTACTATTTGCTTTGAGGAGCCAGTCAGCCCTGGGAAAGCAGTCCCATTCCCTTGCATGCCTCTCCCAAACCCCTCTCACTGTGTTGCTTTAGGGTCCCTCCAGTAGTTTTTACTACGGCCCTAGGCGGTGCTGTTGCCTCTAAAGCACAGGATTCACAAAAACCAGAGCCTCCCATTCCCCCTGCTTGCACACCGGATCATTTGCATCAGCAATTAGCAGCGATGTTTTACACTGCCGCATTGTGCGGCAGCTTTAATGAACAACCGCTCCTCGGAGGGGCAGAGCAGAGCGTGTCGGAGCCAGCACAGCCGCTCCTTCATTCCCAGGCATCGGTGACATGCACGGGTTGAGCACAGAAACCTGGAGCAGAGCGCCTCGGAGCACCCGTATGCAGAGGAGGAAACTGTCCCCGGGGCTGTCTGGGATGGATTTACACCAACACCAGAGCTCACGTGGCCAAGGCGATGGTCAAAAGCATAAAAGCAGTGGTATTGCCTAACACCTTCCTTCCTCCGTTTAGTTGCAGGGCTGGTGCTTGGCTGCGGGGCGAGGGGAGCCCAGCCCTGTTGGCCATGAAGATTCCCACTTGCTCTCGTCCTGGCCCGGAATAGCCAGGCCTGCCCCGCCGGCACGCCATCTCGCTGCGCCCTGCCCTGGTGTGTCCCAGGGATGGTTTGCTGCACTTGCAGCCGTTGGGTGAATGTGGGTGCTGCCGGATGAGCTCTGCACCCACAGGCTGTCCCCAGCGCCGTGCTGCACGGCTGGCTGTGGGGCTTGGGTTGAACGTGCTGCCCATGTCCCCTGCTCCCGTTGCCGGACGCAGAGGGAATGTTTTCCAGCATTCCTTGATTAATAAATTAGCTGCAGTTAGAGGACAGCGTACATCCAGGACAGGAACAGTTGGCCCAATCTTAACTTGTGCTCATTCTTTCTTTCTTCTGCTGCATCGGGGAAAACATGAGCTCAGGTCTCCATCCTCTTCTGCTTCACGCAGTGCCGTGATGAGCCCTCTCTTGCTACCTCGTATCCTTTCCCAGAGCCCAGACGCACTCCCGACTTACTGACAACAGCTGTCTTTTTCTCAAACAAGCCCTATTTTTAGCTATCAGCCCCAATCCTGTATTCCCGAAAGGCCGACTTCAAGCTGTTGGATACCTCCTGGCCGGGAGGAGGTGTTTTAGCCCCTTGGAGAGGTTTGTTAGTGCTGGAGCTGTGACACCGTCTGGGAATATTTTTCTGTCTTGAGCTCAGTTTTCCTGGGCTGTATTTTTCAGCCTGTGTGTATCTTCTGATGAGCTTTGCTCTTTTTCTCAGTTTTTAAGGAGAGTTTTTCAACCTTGGTGGAAGAGCCAAATTAGTAAAAAAAGAAAAAAAGTTTGCAGCCATACATGGGACTGGGCCCTTCCAAGTCCTTTCTTCCCCTTTTCCCCCCACCAAGGATGCTCTCACAGCAGCTCTCTGTGTTGCTTGTTTGTTTTCAGTTTCCCATTGATTATTCTTTAGATGAAAACGGATAATATTTTTGTATTGACCATCTGGGGATATACATTTTCAGTGTGCAAGTTCTCTAGTATAGCAATTTCCCCTGCAATTATCCTGGTATAACATGGATGAAAACAAACTTTTTTTTTTTTTCTGTTTTTTTTACCATGTTGCTTGCATCAAAATACTCCACAAGGGGGCAAAGATTCCCATTTCCAGCTCAGCTTGCTGTCACTGCCAGGACTAGCTTCTCCAAAACGCTCTAGAGCACAAAATCTGCAGCTAGATCATCCGAAGACAGGATCACTGCAGGGGGAAGAAAGTGCTAAGCTCTTCCAAAAATATAGTTTTTCTTTTGGGTGTAAATAAATACGTTGTCAGCATAGCTGAATTGTGGCCAAAAATGCAATTCGTATGCACAGCCTGTCCCTGACAAGAGACTTGCCACGTATTTCAGCTGGACAGGCAGCACTTGGGGCTCTGCTGATGTCCTGTTTTTGTCAGGAGGAGAAGTAGGTTCCATAGCATCAGTGTTGGTGCAACGCATCCCTCTTCATTCAGAGACCGTTTTTTTTTCCCCCCACCTTGAAATGCAGTGGGAGGAAACCACAGCAACTCTTCCCTCTTGCAGCTTAATGCCTGGAGAATCCCGTGCCAAAAAGCTTTGGTGTCCGTTCGTGCCGCAGGACGTGCTCCCTGCCACCGTCACCTCTTCTGCTGCAGGTTGCTCTCTGCCTGACACAGGCAGACACAACTGCTGCTAATAATTAGTGTCCCATCCCTGCCTGCAGCCACCTCTCAGCTGTGTCATGGGCCTCGGTCGTTTTAGCAGTCACTGTACAAAGTGACATTTAATTACTCTTTCATTTAGCATGAATGACAAGCTGGTCTCTGCTATGTGGGTATCTGTAGCATTTTCCAGGCACTTGGAGACTTTTGTAAGCAGTTTTGCTCCTGTCTCCTTTTGAAGCACAACAGCTTCAAGCTCCCTGGCTCACATCACCTTTGCTGTTTTCTTCCCTCCCTGTAATCAGAGGATGATGTAGTGCTCAGTGTGGGCTTGCTCAGCCTCTCTGCTGAGGGACAAGCTGCCTTTCAGGCTGGCAAATGGAGTGCCTGTGGCCGAAAATTGGATTGCACAGTGGAGGGAAAAAATCCTGGAAGGCTGGTGTATGCCCACACCTTGACCACTGCTGCCCCCTCTTCTGCAGCAATTGCCCCCACAGCTGCACTCAGAAGTCTGAGCCATGCTGACGTTCCTGTTAACCTCAACCAGTGGGGAAAGGGCAGCTAGAAAAGACTTTCTTCCCAGTAGTACATTTTCTTCATCTTATGTTTTGCAGGATAAGCACTGCGAAGTTTCAGCAAGGGCATAGGGAAGCTGGCACAGGCCATGCATCTCAGACCTGGGGCTTGGGTAGGGCACGAGAAGTTCCAGCTTTCTGCACATTTATTTTGTCATGGCTGTAATACAGTACCAAGGTGATTGTTTTTTCCCTGGCACCTGTATTTAAGTGTGCAGTCTGCCTAAATGGACTCAAGGTGGTCATCGTAGTCTTGATTTCTAGCCGCTGTTGGTCAAGAGTCTTTCTGGCAAGCTATTGATGCTTATCCACAGCTCTGGAGAAGACCATACACTCTGGAGGGTCAGGGGTGCTCTTGCTGACTTTGGTAGTTCAGTGCCACATGCTCTTGTAACTACTGTCAGAAGTAAACACGATTCAGCTGATCTGCTTTACTTTGCACTGAACAACATGATCAGCATCTCAGGGTGAGGTCTGAACTGCCCGCACTGCAGCGGTCTGTCACCAGAGAGCCCCATGCTCATCTGGCCCTGATTACCTGCTTTCCTGCCCCTGTGTGAACTGAGTGAGCCAGGCAGTCAGACCGGGACCCAGGAGGATCGGCCCCAAAGCTAGGAACGAGGCAGGAGCTAGAGAAGCCATCCGTTCATTGGCATATCCTCGGCTCAGGTCTCTTGGGAAAGCTCCACCTTTGCACCGACTTCTTCATCTGGGCAGTCCCCATTGCAGGAACACCATGGAGACTGGGGTGGTCAGACCCCTGCAAGTCCTGATGATGATGATGTGCTGAAGCTGCTACAGCACGTGTAAAAGTTTGTCCCCAAACCTTTTTGGCCTCATCTGGTGATGTGAAAGTCAATTAATGTTGTCTTGAATTAATTTAACTACCTATATTCATGTTTTCCGTGATTGTGTTCCCCTTTCTCTGCCCCCCTCTTCAACTCCTAAGTAGAGATGTTTCAGGCTTTTTAAAGGAGTTATTGTTTGGAAAAACAACTGTCCCTCTGAAGAAGTTTTCCCCTCTTTCTTGCAAAATGTCTGTGTATTTGCAATTGCCACTTTAGTTTAATTAGAGGTGGTTTTGCTTGAGATATGCTGACACTTCCATTTGCAACCCAAATACGAAACAGAATTCATAGTTTGTTCAATATTTAGACCTTTCATATCATACAGTGAGAACAGTTTTTAAAGTTCAAACTTTGTTTCTTTTTAAATTAGAAAGTTTTCAGAAAGTTCTCAACACTTCCCCAAGGCCTGAATAAAGCTTCACATTTTAGTCCCTGTACTCTAACTTCTGTAAACCAGCTATTTCCAGTGAGATTGGCCTGAAGTTTCACAGGATGCTTGTAGTTATTTTAGTAGTTTGGCCAAACAAACAAAACAATCCAGATGGCTGGACTCAGAGTTGTAAAGTGGTTTTCCTTTTTTTTTTTTTATTTTTAAGTTACAAAGGAGTGATTATCCACAGCATAGATGTTTTAAAACTGCTTCATTTAAAACCTGAAGGGCTGCATGTGAATTAGCTTCTTTTACCACTTAAAAAGCTAAAAATGTTTTAAATTGGTTCAGATATTTGTATTTGAAAGTCTGCAGATGAGTAATCACAGCACGTATGCTTTGTTCAAAATTGCTTTAAAGGACAAAGGCAATTTCACATTCTAGTCGATCGAGATACCGTTTAAAAAATGCTAGTAGTGGATCAACAACTCGAATGTAAGGTTGAGAGGTCAAAGTCATTTGGGCTGTTGGAGCTGTTTTTTTTTTCTCAGTGTAAACCTAAAAATATATGCAACTTAAAAAAAAAAGATTATTGTTAAGACTCAAAAAGAGGGCACTTCCATACGGTAACTTTCTCCTCTGTAATTAATTCAGCCCTGCTACGATGGAGCATTGGCCGCCTGGGGTTTCATGTTCAGAGTAAAGGAGGGGGTCCCCAGACCTGTGTGCGCTTCAGCCCCCCATGCTGATCTGCTCTGTGTTTGCCGCTGGCTTTTCTCCCAACCCCTGCTTGGTTTTCAGTGGAGAAGTCCCTGAAAGCAGAGACTCCTGTTGCAATGTTTTTGGGTACCCCCTGCCAGCAGGAGGCTTTAAATTTTTGTCTGAGGTTTCTTGGTACAAGCGGCTGACCCCTTTTAGCCAGGAAATTGTGGATGTTTTAAAAACAACCTGTAGGATGCTATTTTTCCGGCCACCCTCTGCGTCACAGCAGCCCCGGGAACGTGCCAGTTCCCTGTGCCGGAGCTGGTGGGAGATTGGACTCGACCTTGATGCCAACCCAAGGTCATCTCAAAAGAGCATTAAAAAGCATTTGCTGTACAGTTTGGGGAGCTCTTGTTGAGGGAGGATTTTGCTGCATATTGAGTAGTACAAATCCTGGCAATGCAAATGTGACTTGTGCTTCGTTTGAGCACACCGTTGTGAATTTGAGTTAAGAATTATGTACCCTGCTTAGCTAAATATTGAGCAGACAGAGCTCTTGACATGCTGCTTTTGAATAAGCCTTGAATTTAGGCGGACGTGTTTTTTCCTGTTTTAATACGCTCAATTAAAACAAGGAAATCAAACTGCAAATAGACATTTTCGCATTTGTGAAGGTCTGCTGTAATCCTGTGGATGCTCTGGGAAGCAGAGACATGAAAGTGGTACTCTGTTGTCCACCCACTTGTGATGTGGGGATTGCAAGAGCTGCAGAGGAAAAGTGATCTTTCATAGTAAGAGCTGTGTTTGCATCTGTTTCAAAGGGACTGTTTAAGTTTTCACAGTGAAAATTGGTAGTTTTTCCTTTTTCTTGCAGGCTCAAGTTAGACCCTGATGTGATCTGAGTAGAAGGTTGTTGAGTTTTTCTGCCTTAATGTAGGAAAAAATAAGTGCGCTGAAACTAGTAACCTATAATGAGATTTAGATTTGTTTTATGTGTGAGATGGAGAACTGCGTATTTTTTTATGATAAATGACTTTGTTTTGCATATCTCTTTCTGTCAGTCTTCCTATCAAAATCTGTCATCGGGGAATTTAACTCTACCCGGCATTAACTGGTGGCAGCAAAACTGTGATTTATATACTTACTTATGTGCATGCAGAAGCCCTGATCAAAGAAGGCAGAAAAATTGATGGAAAACACCCACTCAAAGACCAATAACCGTCTGTTCTCTCTCTTTCCACTCGCTTTCTTCCTTACAGCAACCACTTGAAAGGAAAGACAGCCAAAACAGTTCTCAGCATAGCGTCTCCAGCCACCGCAGCGGGCACACTGCTTCCCCCGTTCACAGCACGCAGGTGCTGCCGGACTACACTGCCGTGGAGGCGCCGGCTGCGGATCAACCGGACAGTTCTGGGCAGAAAAAGCCAGATCCATTCAAAATCTGGGCCCAGTCCAGGAGCATGTATGAAAGCCGACGTGAGTATGAAGCAGGTGTGGTTGCTAAGGCTACGGCTCTGGCAGCTGCTCTCTGTATATTTTCTTTGTGAAGAACTGAATCTTTTAGATTTATGTTGAAAATATAAGGCTTCAGTTTGTTAATTTGCTATCTGTCAATGATACCGACTTGGTAGAGGTGCAGTTTCCTCTCTGATGAGGAATGAATTTGGATCATCTCTAGGAAGGGGCACTTAGACCAAAGCTTAATACGAAAAATCCCTTTAAAATTAAAGACTGTCTTTTCCCCTATTTTTTTATTTTGCTTTTAAATTAGGCTGAAGGAGAATTTCCAAGTTTATTATCCAGATCCTAAACTCTTTCTTGAGGTTAAGGCTTATTGTCTGATATGCATAGGAATTTCAGTAAGGAGGGGAAGTATTTAGTTTGCTGAAATTCATATCAGATGCTTTTCAGTCTCACCCTGGGGAGGAGAAAATCCAGCTGAGCCATTTTACTTTGACCAGAGTGGACACTTTAACAATACAGATATCACATGCATATTGTAAGTGGCTTTTATGGCAATTAATAATCTGCACACTTGGCTAATAGTTCAGCAGGGCTTTGACTCTGCTCCAAAACTATAAATATAGTTTCAATCAGTTTCTTCTCTGCAAACAAAATAAACACGCTGGCTTTGCTTTAATTGCACTGCTGAAGATGATCAAATCTGTAAAAGCTTCTTAAAGAAAGAGTTAGAGTATTAGGTTCATTTTCAAAAGCAATAGTTACGTTAGTTACAGAAAAGGCAGCTTCAAAGTCTCGGTGCTGTACGAGTATCACCTGGAGTTCGATTTTATTGTGCTAACTAGAAATCGGTAAAACCAGTATGAAATAAACATTACCCCAGAATGAAAAATGGTAGGACTGTTTTTTTCTGACCAAATGAATCACTTCGAAATCTTATGTCCTGAAAAAATTAAATCATGAGTCACAGTTTCTTGGCTGAAGATGCATCTCTTTGGATTGAATGTCTCAGCAATGCAGTTTGTAGGTGTCTCAGCTTCTGTGTGCTGCTCCCTTCCCTTCCCCGGGATTAGGTGTACTGACCCTGCGGGCTCTCGGGTCGGATCATGCTGATCTACAGAGAAGTGCAGTGATGGAACTTGTACGTGCATCTTGTTGAAATAGGAAAAAGGGGCAAGAGCTGAGGGACGGTGACACTTGAGCCCTGCAGAGCTGTGGGCAGAGCTCCTCCTTCTCCTGCCCGGTTGGGCAAGGCTGAGGCCGTCCCATGGCACCGGCATCACCCTTGCTCAGCTCACGTGGTTCCCATAGGCACTGTGCTGGCATTGCTTCTGACCCCCTGCAGCTATGTAGCTAATTTCTAATTAACTGTTTAACTCATACTAATTAGTCATTAGTATCAGCTTAGCAGCTCTAACTCCTGCCTGTCTTTCCTGATAAAACCCAAGGCTGAGCCGGAGAAATCCTGAAGTGCACAGGCAGGCAGTTGCCCTTCTGTGTCCGCCTCCAACACCATGTGCTAAATCCTCCCTCTTTCCTCGATGGCTGCAGGTATCTTGCAGAGATTTTATCCTTGTCTGTGATTAGAGCCCTTCCAGAGGCCTTTTCACTCTCTCTTGACCTGCTGGTTTCCCACACCCCATCTCTCCTTGTGCCACAGTCCTCTCTGCTTGGGCCTTTTGCTAGACTGGGATCTGCTACGCCCCGTCAGCTTCCCTGTCTCACCTTTCTGTGGTCCAGAGTCTCTGTAGTGGGGTTGATCCTGTTCTACTGCTTCAATCCTGATCTCCTGCCTCTTCTACCAGATGAGACCTACCTGATTGAACATTGGTGCTTTTCTACCACCGTTTCGTCCCATTGCCGTTTCCTTCCCAGGAAGGTGTTTTCTGAGATTTCTTGGTTTCATAGATAGAGGGGTTTTGGAGAATGGCAGAAGTGTGATATTGCCATGTCTCCTTGTAAGCATGTGCCACTAGAAATGTCCAAGAGCCTATGAATTTCCGACCCTAAGCTGGAGTGAAACACGTTCCCTGGGGATTAACCTGCACTCTTACCTAGCGACGTGGCTTTGCTGCGCCTAGTGGAAGATGAAGAAAACCAGGAGTGTGGCTGCTCTGTTATGAACGTGATTCATCCCTTTGAGGCTCACTTCCCAGTGCTGCCCCAGCACCGGCTGTGTGGCTCTTCAACCACTCATAGGGAGCTCTGTTGATACGGAGCACCACAGACTGCGGGATGGGAGAAACCGTTCCCTCAGCCTCCAGTTTCACTGTGTCTGGTCCACGATGAAGAAAACCAGGAGCGATATAGTCTAAGTGAAAAAGGCAGTTGGATGTGCTCTGTCTCCTGTCGCAGCCTGATCCCAAAGTGTGACTGGTTGTTTTATTTAGAGGTCAGTGGTCAGCTCTTGCTCCTTCCCTCACCAAGCCCTCACTTTTATCGTTCTCCCCAGTCTCATAAATGGCGACTGTGGTTCACAGCTGAAACCCAGCACCTCTTCTGCCCTGGGAACTTGGGATGAGCCACCATGTTTCTTTCCCTGTGTTTGGTCTGCATGCAAAGTGGCCAGTTGGTGGCTGCTCTGTTATGAACGTGAATCATCCCTTTGAGACTCACTTCCCAGTGCTGCCCCAGCACCGGCTGTGTGGCTCTTCAACCACTCGTAGGGAGCTCTGCTGATACGGAGCACTACAGACTGCGCGATGGGAGAAACCGTTCCCTCAGCCTCCAGTTTCACTGTGTCTGGTCCACGTGTGCTGTTCTTCGTGTTTTTGCCCAGCTGCAGTTCAGTTTAGCTCCAGTGCTTCCTTTGGCTGGTGGTGATACACTCATATCATTGCTTTCTTCTTTGCTTGAGCACCCATTCCCGTTGGCTTTGGGACTGAGGTTAGCATCTCCTCTCCCATGACATCCATAGCTTTGGGTGCTAGATGTGACTCTCTCTGCATCTTTCTGATGAAGACATAAGCAGAACTGAATGCATACCTGATTGTGCAGCAGGAGGATGCCAATGCTGAGAATGGCTGGTGCATCCTCTAACTGGGGCTTTTGGTGGGTCCTAGAAGCCCCTGCTGCCCGAGGAGCCCCAGCTCAGCTCTCCCAGCTCTTCCTACTACCCAGTCTGGGGCTTGCTCTCTGTTGATTCATGGCCTTAAATTTTAATAGACCTGAGAAGGATTATAAACTGTTCTTTTGAGAGGCAGGGTTTTGAATCCCTGACAAGTGGACTGAAAACCAGCAACAACCCTTTGTGTTGAAGTATATGATGAAGTTAAAGACAGAATTTTAGAGTATTAGATCATCTTCAGTGTTGTATTTCGTCCCATTTGTGAAATTGTTGAGTATAAAGAGAACATAGTGCAATTTTTCAAGTGCAGTTGACACCAAAAGATGAATTCATTAGCCTCAGCCCAGACAGAATTTTTTTTCATCTAAAAATAATAATATAAAAAGGTTTCATTCAATATATGAATACATCGTCTCCAGGATGTTTCTAAGAAGTGCTGAATCTATAATGACCACCTACTGCCTTTTCACTGGGAGTGCATCTCACTGTTATTAACATTAACAATAATAATGTAGACATGGAAAGCACACAGGCAACAATTTAATTTTTCAGAATTGGTAAAATGTGTTCTTCCTTTTTTTAAGTATTCTTTGGATCAGTATTTCATAAAAAAAGACTATATTTGACTTACGTGACTCGTCTCACTGAAGCCATTGGTAGAGCAGAATTTGGGTCAAAACCACCAGATAACCCATAATTTTGTAAAAGCATGTGTTTTGTGATTTACCCAATGCATCTTAATATCAGGAAGTACTCAGATTCCGCGGAGGAGAGCCACAGATGTTGCCTGTTTAGGGGAAGAAAAAAAAAAAAGAAGAAAAATTAAGCTAGAATTATTAATGCAAAGCTAAGCAGTGGCTCCATAACTGTGTCTGGACTCTCGTTGAGTGGCAGCAGATGAGAACTGCAACTTTATTCAACAAATATGGGCTAAAGTTCCTTCACATGCAGCTCCCCTGGGTGAGGGGATCAGGCCTGCAAGGTGCTGAGTGCTTGGGCTCCAGTCCAAGGAAGCTTATTTTCAAGCTGTAAACCCAAAGGGACTCGGATGCTTTAAGGCTCAGGCTGAGCTCAAATGCGCTGCTGCAATCTAGCCCAGAGTCGCAATTCTTTGCTGGATTAAGACTTTTGAGAATAGCCAGCTTTGTGTTGAGTGAATCTGAAAACAGATCATTTGGTGGCTATAACAAATGCACTCTTTGCTGGTGCTAAGTTTTAGCTGCCTGAGCTCCTCTTTATGGGTAACTCATTGCTGCTAGCAGGAGTTGTGTACATGAATCGGAGAGAAGGACAAACCCTTAAGGTTGAAACACCGACGCGGTTCCAAGATCCAGGAATGACATAAGTGAAGAGCACTCGGTGAGAAAAACAGCAATTGAATAGTTTATCAGAGAACAGCAATTCTGAAATCTCGCACTGTTTTATTGAAAATATATTTTTATAATATGCTTTTTATTTTTCAATGTATTATTAAACTTCCTTAAAGATTAGCGCAATCTGTTGTCAAATTTTTCTCATGTGGCCTGATTGCTTTGCAAAATACCATATCCTACATATGGCCATCTGTCAAAACAGCAGTGACAAAATGAATTAATCTGAATTGCAGATGTGTTAATGAATCCCTTTGAAGGGCTTAAGCATTTAATTAAAAGTAAAGCAGAACATGATAGGTAATTTTTAAAGCTTCTAAAATATTCTAAGTTATCGTTAGTATTTGAATTTTATTTTCAGGCACATAATTTAGTTGGTAGGATTTTCTCTCCCCAAATCTAATTAAAATAATACAAACAAGTCTTGACCCAGTGTGTAGCGTTCACTCACCAGCAATTGCATAGAATTAAAAATATTTACACAATGATAGCAAACATTAGATATTTTCTCCCAAAAATAGGAAAGAAAAATACTCTCGGGAAACTGCAGCCGCCTTCTGCTCAGACTGACTTTCAAGATGATTGTTAGTAAAAGCCCCTTGGTAGGGTTATGTCCTTTCATTATTTTAATAGGAGACAAACAGCTACAGCCATACTTGGGCACACAGATGTGTCCATGCCCTTAGAGAATGTCTTGCTAAAAAAGACCGTCGTACTCGCAGCACGTTGCGTGAGCAGCAGAGGCTGCGGAGCTGTTAGGGAGCTGGGTCGTGGGCAGACTTTGCTGGTGTTCGTCTGGCACCAGCCTGGTCCATGGCTCAGCCGAGGCATCGTGCCTTCCCCAAACCTCAGTGGCAGAACTTGGTCATCTTGTCGAGAACATGCTGAAGCCATCTTTCGATAACTTTCCATACCACCAGAAGGGTTAATTAAGAGAAAAAGACAGAAAAACTGGAATTTTCTTGCAGTGGGACAGTTTAGAAAAATTTGCAGGGCTTTCCTGCAAATACAGAATCTCATGAGATTTATGGCTAAATCACAGGACTTTTCAATGCTGAAACTCTCCATCAGCTTCAGTGAGACTATTCACTCTTAATTTCAGCCTTGTCCTTATATACTTTGCTGAATCTGGGCCTTAAAACTTTTGTACTTTGCCAAGCTATGAGTCATTGAAAGTGCTGCTGCCTCAAATGAGCTAGTGACTAAAGCAAACTCATACTGATTATTTTTGAATCCATCTTTTGTTGAAACTGATATCACACTGGGCAGAATTTTTTTATATTACATGTAAGATAATTGTTAAAGTTTTCATAGGAAAGTTTGATTAAAATGACCTCTAATTAAGCACTGTGTTCATTGTTCATCACCATGTATTTAGAATTTCTTTTAACATTAGAAAAAGATATTTCCACTTGTAAAACTAACTGTGTCATGATGGTGGAAATTTTTTTTGTAGAAAAGTGTTTTTAAGATGTTCTCAAAGAGATTCTTCCTCCCAGGAGAAAAAAAGACTTCTTCAAATATACCTGCATGCACGTGTATAAATGTATACATTCATATGTGTGTATTATATATCCACATGTACACAGGCATGTGCAAATAGATGTGAAAGTTAGTATGTCGTAATCCATAGTAGCTATAACCTTAGCAGTTCATGCATGAAAGCCTAACATATCCATACAGTCAAAATTAATTAAATGAACTAACAAGAAAGCAGATACATTAAGCTTTGCAAAATTGTAAAATTAATATTACAGCTATGTCACCTTCGCCTGCAACTGGACTGAGCAAGGGTGAGAGAGAGAGAGAAATCAATTCCACGAGTTTTGGAGAATGTAAGACTGTGCCGAGAATGTATCTGTGTCTTGTGATGTCTTGTTCTGGTGTCATTGCTGCTCTGTGGCGGGGGGCTCTTCATCACCAAGGGAGTCTGGCAGGGCCGTGCGCCAAGGTTAGCCGTGAAGGTGCAAAGTACTTGCTTTACTGTGTACTGGCTAGCGGCGGATTTCGTAGGCGGCGGTGGGGGGGTATCATGTTCCCTTTTCGTTCATGAGTTTGCCCGCGTGGCTCGTCGACGGGGCTGTGGCAGTCGCCTCTCCTTCCATTCCTCCTCACAGCCCCAGCAGAACTCTTCTTACCACTTTACCACTTTTGCGACACTCTCCAAATGGTCTGGTTTAATTCAGGATGAGTAGACTGGCAAGTTTTACCCGTCTGGGCTATGTATATGGTTGGGTTTTTTTCCCCCACAAAGAGTCAGACATGCTTGAGATCAGGTCAAGGTGCAAAGATGCGATGAATGACTCCTGGAGGCCATTTTTCATTCGTTTTCAACAAAGTTTCAGCAGCACCATGAAATTTTCCCCTCAAGTAAGGAAAGTGGCTCCTCTGAAGCACTACCGAATAATGGAGAACCTAAAGTAATTCTCCAGTATGGAGAGCCTCGGGGGTTCCACCTCAGCTGTATGGAAGCACAGAGGTGGATGGAGTTTTCTGGGCTGTGCCAGTGAACCACCATACTGCAGAGTTGGCGCAAAAGGCGGTAAAAGGAGTTTTGTTCAATTTGTACTCACGCTGTGTAAATGTGTGTTGTCTGTATGTCTGTTGTATCTGTGTTTCACCTCTCTGTAACCCTTCCAGCGGAAGGAGCGATACATGAATGAACTTGCTGCTTTGGGTATAGACTTGTCTTTTTTTTGTTGCTTTGGTTTAACACCGCCGTTACAGCTCGGCTTGCCGTTATCTCCAGTGGCCGTTAATTGGCTAGCTGGTAGCCGAACAAGGAACATAAGGCATCGTTCAGTGGGACTGGAGAGTTGACAAATGGGAAGGTGTTGAGAGATGCCGAGGAAACGGGCCCACGCTGAAGCTCTCTGCAGAAGCCATTTTGCCTCTGACAGATCCAACACGCGCTATTAATTGGTTGGGGCCAGCCTTTGCCAAAAAAGCCTGCGAAGTGCTGGAGAGACGCTTCCGAATGTGTCTGCTCTTCACGCTCCCCCTCGCTGAAGGCAGTGACAAACACCAATTAATTCATTGTCTAAGTTCTGCTGTTGTGCCACACGTCTGTATGGCAGCGAGCTGCCCTCAGCCAGCTCGCCTGAACAGATGAACCACGCAGGCTTCCAGCGTGTTCATCACCTGATTATTCTGTAATTGTATCTGGACAAAAATTAGCCTCTAGCTCAGTAAGGTAATGTGCCCAGCTCTTAAGCTTAGTTTATAACTGCAAGTAATCAAAATGTGGAAATATGATATATAAAACCAATGGCTATAAAACAGTTTGAGTAAAAATGTCAAAGCAGACATCTGTGCCTTAGCACTCACCTGTTCTTTTAATTTTTAGTATTCCCAGGCCTTAAATTCATACTGTATTTTAAACCTGTGGAGTCACTGAAGAGAGAGCATCAGAGCTAGCCAAAAGTCTCAACACTGAAAAGCACCAGATGAGTAGACCCAAACCTTTGCACAACAGGCACCGGCAGTGTAAAATGCAATTAGGGCCCAATCTGACACTCACTGATGTCAGTGGAAAACAACCAGTTTATCTGCTCATAGGTACAGAAAAATAGATTAACGTGTTGCATCCCGTATCTGAGTATGCACTTATTTAAATTACGTTCCTGAATGATATACTTGGGTTTCTTTACTAAAGATCTAGGCAGCTGACTTGTAAAGGAACAGCTTTTTTTATTATTAATTATGAATTTTGGGAGGGGATCATTACAAAATTAGTCAATGTTACAGACTAAACCAATAAATATTAAATGAACCTGAAGTTGTCTTCTGATATGATTTAATGTCAGCAATTAATTTTGCATTTTTAAAAAAGGGATGAAAGCAAGCATGAATAAGTTAATATAAAACATTACTGTTCAACCGCACTTCAAGGTTAGTACTTCACTGTATGCAGTATTCATTGTAAAAACCTTGCTGGTGTTCCATACTAATGAGTAGGTAAGGTTGAGCTTTTTTATGTTTCCAGCTGCTTTTGTCTGTTCCGTGGTTTTACAGAACCCGTACACGAGCAAGTGAGAGTCAGGAGAGCTGCTTGGCTTTCAGTGGAGCCCTTCTGTTTTACACCATCTGGGGATCTGTCCCATAGTTATTTAGAGCAGTGTCAGTAGACAGATAGCAAACTATGCTTCTGAAAGTTAATTAAACAGTAGAAGTCATAACAAGTGGCTCTTTTGTCTCCCGTGAAAGAGGAGGCAGCTGTATTGTTTCTGGCAGAGTGATTCTCTGTTGTACACATTTATTTATTGATGATTTCGAAGAGGCTCTTGCGCTGGGTAATGATGCTAATATTGATGGAAGGAAATCTTATAGCGATAAACAAATGGCAAGTCACAATTAGACACCTAGAAAGTAGAAACCACTGTATAATTTTTAGTAGTGATTTAAATTATAATCCTTTAGTATTTAAACCTATAAATGTTCTTAATTATGTCTAAAAACTCAAGTCTGCCTCATTTAAAGAGTAAAATTGTGCAGCAGATCCCTCTACACCTACATCAGAGTAGTCCTGATTTGGGTATAAAGGTATGGGGTTTTGATTAAAAATCATAGTTTTCCTTCTTTCCCTTCAGTTCCAGATTACCAAGAGCAGGATATCTTTCTATGGAGAAAGGAAACCGGTTTTGGATTTAGGATTCTAGGTGGAAATGAGCCTGGAGAACCTGTGAGTACATCTAGAAGTGGTCTTGTTTTAGTTCGTGACATCTTTCAGAATCACGGCAGTAGCACATACAGATGTGCAGAACTGCGCCATGGCATCTCTATTAAAATAACCAGTGGGCTGTGTATTTACATCCTGCAGCTCCTCCCCACCTTCCCTCCAAAAAACAACCCAAAACTCCCATAAATGAAATGGGTTTGGCTTCCCCTGCTATTCCCTGTTTTTGTGGTAGCCCAAATGAAAACACATAGGTCTGAAATTGCCTGGACACTGGGGAAAGGATGTCCTGGTCAGGTTTGCAAGTATTTTGATCTTAGAGTGTCATTTATTGCTCATTTATGGAAAGAGAGGCCATGAGTTCCTCTCATGTTAGAACAACTCCACAGAACTCACTGAAGATAAACCAAGGCTGAGTTAGCGGACAGTTGAGTGGTACGGAGCTTGTAAACCCTAGAGGCAACTGAAAGGATAACTCAATCTCAGCCTCCCTGACAAGACCCTCAGTGCTTTTAACCATCTTCCTCTCTGGTCACTGTCTGGTCGAACACATTTCCCAAGGCTATCTGTCATTAGAGTGAATGGACCGCCTAAAGAAACAAGATGTCAATTTATTACAATTTCACAATGTGGCTATATTCACATGGAGCTGCTTTCACAGGAGCAACTTTCCTGACCAGCAGACGTTTGTCAACAATTTCCCTACTAAATTGAGTCTAACTACCAGTGCCCCTTGCTTCCAGCTGGCTATTGAGCTAGTTCTCATTTATCACTATTTTTTTTTCTTGCTTTCTTTCTCTCTTTCTTTCCTTTCTTCTATTTGTGCTAATTCATCAGATTTACATCGGTCACATTGTACCGCTGGGTGCTGCTGATGCTGACGGCCGCCTGAGATCGGGTGATGAACTGATCTGCGTGGATGGGACACCTGTTGTCGGGAAATCGCACCAGCTTGTCGTCCAGCTTATGCAACAGGCAGCCAAACAAGGTCATGTCAATCTGACCGTCAGGCGCAAAGTGGTTTACACAGGTAGGCTACAGTGTCGCTCTGCGGGGGTAGATTTTCTTGCCAGACTCCATCTGTTCAGCAAACGGTTTGAAGAACAAAAGCTCCTCCTTGTAATGCTGGGAAAACTCAGGGGGCGTGCTGTTATTCTTCCTCTTTTGGCTATTTTTAGTCTTTTTTGTTCTTGATCAGATACGTTTCAAATATTTTGTTTCCAGTCAAGACTCTCTCAATCTCAGTTGGCTTCTCCAGTCTTCCTGAAGGTTTCTGGTAAAACAGGGAACTGTTCAGTTGCAACACATAATTTTTAGGTGGACTCACGCAGCAGCAGACATTGTGCCTGACTGCCTGTGTCTTCTGTTTTCTTCCCAAAATAACTGTGCTGCCTGATAGCCACCCTTCAACTGGGAGTGAGGGAAAAGAGGCTGAAGAGTCCATAGGAGGAGAGGCAAGGGCAGAGAGTGAGTGGGAGCATTGGCATGTGATGGCTAATGTCCCAGGCACAGGAGAAGCTTCAACTGAGGTTGTACCATGTAGTCAACTAACTGCAGGATGCAAAACTGTAAGTGTCATTGGTTCTGGTAGTGCAGGGTGTGCGTGTTTGTTGTAACAGAGGTTTCTGCATGCTGCGTTATGCCGGGCGTTGTGCACACGCTGCACAAGCATATGGTCTAAATGAACAAAAAAGAAGCTGGCAGAAAGACAGAGATGCAGAGAGAAGTGACTCTGCCTGGTGGCACCCGGATTAGTGACACAAAAATGCCCTGATAGCAAAGAAGATGAAGACACGAGCATGATCTTTCTAAATGGCATGTGGCCTTATGCATAATATTGGAGAGCAGTACTGGGGTGCTGCCTCTTCTTGTGAGCCTCATTAGAGAGCTGGAGTGTGGGATTCAGTTTAGCTCACTTGTTCGAAAGAAAGGACATTATATAGCTTTTCAAGTTTAGGCATCAGCAGAAAAATAGGCAGTGATGTACTTTAATCTTAAAGAGCATCAAAATAACATTCAGATTGAAAATTAGGCCCACAGTAGAAGTTAGGACTAGAACAGTACCTCTAAAATAGCTCTGTATTCTTATCCAGGGCTGAGCTCCTTCTGCACAATATTAAATAAATGTTCACTTCTTATTTCTTTCCTTCTTCCCATTGTGGATTAAATGGTGGGTTATGTCTCTCCTCTAACAGCCTCTCTCTCGTTCCTTACAAAGAGCTGCCAATGTGAGAGAAGCTTTAGGAGATGAGCTTTGTGAGGAAGGGGAAGGGCAGCTGAATTTTGGTATTGTTTCTGTCCAGTTTTACAGAATCCAGGCTGGAAATTACCATAAAAGATTGAGATTCATGAGAGATCTTGATAAAAACCCTTGATGTTTCATTAAGGGGCTTGTTACTCCAGACTGAGCTATTTCTGAATCATTTCAAATGTGGACACTTACTCTAGGATAAATTATTCAGGATCCCTTCTTTCGCCTTATATTTGTGGGCTTTTAAATTCCAGCATAACTTTGTAGGGAAGCCTCTTCCTCAATTTTGGTCCCTTATTCCTCCTCTCATCTATATGCCGGTAGAAAAAGGTTGTTCACCTAAATGGGTACTCCATGTCTTGATATTCATGTAGGGGAAAGTTTATACTGCTGTATTTTTAATATGTAGAATACTATATGTTTAGTACATACTTTGAGTATATAAATGAAGACAGGTACTCCTTTCCAAGAATATTTTAAAGTTCTTTTTCTTTGGACCATGGGCTTACAGGTTTAGATTTTGTTTGGCATCCATTTTCTTGTTGTTGCTTTTAAGATCCTTCAACTTAATTTCGATTCACCAAATTGGAGAAGTGACCTGATTAGTAGAGGCAGCCATTCAGCAGAGACAAGTGCAATATGCTGCTCTCGGCTGCGCAAATGGACTGTGGAGAACTGGCTCAGTAACAAGAAGTGGAAGCTATTGTGGGCCACAAGCTTTAACCTGAGGTTGGCTCAGGTGAAGAAAAACACTGTGCTGGGATGTAGGCAGGGGGGAACTCTCCTGATTTCCCAGCAGATGATGGCTTAGCTGCAATATGGACCAGCACTTCAAGAAAGACATGTTTGAGTTGGAGAGAGCCCAACTGGAGGGAGTCCAGAGGACCAGTGAGAATAAGGAGAGCTCTAGAAAACATGGTCTGCAAGGAAATAGTGAACAAATTGGGATTGTTTAGCCTAAAGCAGAGAAGGGGGAGAAGGTGTTAAACTCCCCAAGACTATAAGAGGCTGCTGCAGAGAGGAAGGGAATAATATGTTCTCCATATGCCTGCTAGATAGAACTAGAAATAATAGCCTTATGTTGCAACAGGGAAGATTTAAGTTAGATATTGCAACCAATAGATTGCCTGGGGAGATATTTAACAGCAGATTAGACAAACATCTGTCAGGACTGACAGTAAGTATAGTGGGCCCTGACTCGAGCAGAGTGTGGACAAAGCGATTTTGTTGAGATTTCTTCAAGCCTTTTGGTAGCTGGATAGATTTTAAACTAATACCACTTCCAACTTCAGTTGCTGTTAAACACTTCTTTAATGTTAATGTTAATAATGTTTAACGGTGTCCCGCCCCCAAACTGTGCCAGACTGTACAGATGATAGCTGCTGGTTCTTCCATCCAGAAAAGCTTGGTTCACAAGTTGTTTTGCTTTAGTATGGGTGGTTATTATTACTTAAATCACGTTAATCAAAAGCAATCAGTGCTATCCAACTGATAGCATTGAGTTAAAAAATACACAGCTGCTGAGTGATGGGTGTTTGATATTACTCTCTCTCCTCGCGGCTTACGCACATATACACAGTTGCACATATACACAGTTGCACATATATAACTGAAGCGGGGATGTGATATCTAAAGGAGGCACCTCTGAACTAACGTAATCCAGGTTTAAAATGCCACAGAGCATCCAAGCATGCAGTGCTGCACTGGCTTAACCGTACTGCTGCTGCTGTTTGGCAGCAAAAGGCTTTGGCAGCGTGACCATACACTGGAGAGGATGAGCATGTGTGGTCAATGCTGTCACCGAACAGAGCTGTTGGTGGTGACATCTCAAAGGAGGCAGAGCCCTTGGTCACTCTGGCCATGATTTATAGATTAAAGCAGGTGATTTGCTTTATTTTTTTACCTTTTTCTCAGTGGATAGCACTTTTCAAGCACTAAATGATGCAGCTTGCTCAGACAGTCTTTTTTTTAACTCCCCAGTTCCCAAGGCTGAGAATGAAGTCCCCTCCCCAGCCTCTTCCCACCACAGCAGCAACCAGCCGGCCTCGCTGACGGAAGAGAAGCGAACGCCGCAGGGCAGCCAGAACTCCCTCAACACCGTCAGCTCGGGCAGCGGCAGCACCAGCGGCATCGGCAGTGGTGGTGGCGGGGGCAGTGGTGTCGTCAGCACCGTGGTCCAGCCCTATGATGTGGAAATCCGCCGTGGTGAAAATGAGGGGTTCGGCTTTGTCATCGTCTCATCGGTGAGCAGGCCGGAGGCAGGGACGACATTTGGTAAGTCTTGGGTTTTTTCAATGTGCCTCGAATGAGACACAGATTTGAGCGCTGCAGCGCAAGGAGGCGAGTGGGGATCTGTTTAATGAAAAGTCGTGAGCATGCCCTAATTAATGTAATTAATAGCTCAATCAGAGGCCAGGACTTGGTAGGTGTTTGCCACCTGGGTTTTGTTCAGCACTGAGTCGAGAAAAGCAAAATGAGAAATCCCAACCTGAAGAGCAAAAATGCCACCAATGGCAATTCCTGATGCTCCCTGAAGCTCTGGCTCTCCCTGCTGGCTGGATGCCTTCCTGGGGTTCGCTCTCAGAAGAGCAGCCGGGGATCCCCCCAGTGATGCTGCTTGCTAATGCAGAAATGGAGCAGGTGGAATGAAACATGTCTCCTGATGGTGGAATTGAGCCAGTTGATTTAAAAGCAGTAATGCTTAAACTGATTAACTTCTCTTTGGCAATCAGGGTTATTCTGATCCTCATTATGGAGTGAGCATGCTGATAGCTGGAAAGTTTTAATTAATAGTGCTTGCTGCTGAGACATGAAATGGAGAATACTGTTAACAAAGCAGGATGTTTTTTTGACCCATTCCACCTCTTCCCAAATCCATTTCTTCAGAGTAGGGGGAAATGAAGTTCATGCGATGTCACACTTCATATCCAGTGGTCGTGGTTTCTTTCTGAAGACAGTCCCTTCTGCTAGGCAGACACCCATTTCCAGGTGTTGCTGCAAAAGAGGTGTGCATAAGCTGGTTCTGTAAGTACGCACAGAACAGCCTGCTCTAGAGCAGAAATGTCATTGCAAGGGGGAAACAAGTCAGAAATGCTATTTTCTTCCCTTTCCATCTCCTCCAAAAGGGCCAGAGGCAGCATCCACTTATACTTTGTAGGGGAAAAAGGTGTTCCTTCCTTGTTAGTCTGTGGTGTGTGATAGGGATGGAGGGGGAAAGGGAAGACAGAAGGAGTGCCCTGGCCATCTTCACACTTCCTCTCAGAGCAAGGTTGTGGTTTGTAGACAAAATACATTGCAGTCTCCCTGTAGAGCTTGTTCCTGGGGCACGCAGGTGCATGTGGCAAGAAGTGGCCTTTCCCCCTTTTTTTTCTAGGCTTTTTTCTCTGAAATTTTCGTGCCGTTGCCCATTGGCAGTGCCACTGCTGATAAATCAAGGGAGCATCATCTCCTTTGCTGGTATTGATGTAGCATGGGCCATTTCTAACACTGTTCTGGGCAGTCGTGGCAGCAGAGATTTCAAGGGGGAAATATCTAGTATAGACCCGGTGCATTGAGTTCTGTCAGTTCTCAGGTGCTAGGCTACCTTGCACCCTCCTTGCTGCTGGAAACTGCTCTTCCAGAATAGGTGTTTTGGTGCCGGAACACAACGGTGCAATGTAATATAGATTAAACTGAACTCGGTCTAAACCGGAGGGAGAGCTTTTATCTTCTGAAAGTATTTGCAAACATGTGTGTAAATAACTTTTACTGTATGAAGACTATGCTCTAACTCTTTTCTGCAGAGAAACCTTGACCTGAGGTTTTAAAGAGTTGTGTTTGCTTTAGCCCAAGATACTTGCTAACTGGAAGTTTTCTGTGCAGGGGCTCCTCATGGAGATCTGTTGATCTGTGACTGTTTTTCCTTTAATTTTTTTCAAGTGTATTCAGCTTTTTCCTAATACTCTGCATGAGATGTGTTCCCTCTGCTGCGTGGTGCTTGCTTTGGATCTGCTTTGTAGTTTTTTTTCTTTCATGGGTAGTATTTAGAGATGGGCCAAACTGGTTCTAAAACCCACTTTGGTCACTTTGGTGTGGGCTCTGTCATCTGTGTCAGTGGACTGGATAGAGTAGGAACTCATGCCCTCAAAACAGCCTTTAAACTGGATGGGGCTTTGTATTACCAGAAAGAGAAACTTTCTAATATCACAGTAAAAGAATTAAAAAAAATCCTCCTACCGTTTGCAACTAACATTAACACTTTTGGCCAGTTTTCATCGCATCTTCCCAACCTTGTTCTCTCACCTCACATTCCTTTTCTTAGCCTTTTCTTCTTTATGGTCCTTCTAGTGTTGTCATGTGTGCAGCAATGTACATCTCTAAAACTACTAATCAAATAAAGACTACAGCACAGATGGGAAAGTGCATCTTGAGGGTGAATGTACTGTGGATGCAAAGTATGAGATGACCACTCTGTATACCTCATGGTTTTAATCACATGCGGCGTGCCTGGTGGCCTCTTGCCCGTGTAAAGAAGCCATACAAAAGCCCAACGGATTTATCTGAGTGAAGTTGTGTATCCCCTGAGTTCCACTTCTGCATTTTATGGACGACCCTGTGTTTTTGGGACATACAATTGCGTGGTACAGGAGGAGAATTTTGTCTCCGAAACACATTCATCCTAAAGTGCTCTTATTCTGTGTGTCAGACATCTCAATGGTTTTGTGTGTGGTTTTAGAGGTATTTAAATGAGGAGGTCCTTATTCCTGCCCTGCTCCCGTCCCGATGCCATCTAAGATCATAAAAGGGGAAGGGTTAACAGAGGCTGAGGTGGATGCCTGCACCAAACAGGTTACCTTTGTCAGTCTTGGCCCATCTGTAGTGGTCCTGTACCTTCCCTGGTAGTACCTTTACTCACGATGGAAGAAAACCGTTTCATGTTGTTTCCCCATGCAGCGCTGGTAGATTGGGTCTTTGTCGTAGAAAGGGAGTCGCGCTCCCTCCTAGGCCTAGAACAATTTTATCTTTCTAAATTGAGAAAGAACAAAACATTGGCAGAAGCTTGAACAGCAGTTGACTTAGAGAAAGACTAAAGAGGCTGACACTGATGTAATCTTGGAGGAGGAAGGTTGTATTTTCTATGAACAGTTTCAATTTTTTTGTTCAAAAATAAAATCAGGATTTGGGTTATGATGGGGCTGCTAAGTGCAGTTGTAGTCTATAAAAATCTCACCATTTATTAACAGAAATCAAGGTGGGGGGAGTTTTTAGTGATTAACAAAACACCTTTTTGTAAAAGAAGTAAAGTATTGTGCACTCATACTAGTTGATTGCCAATGTTTTGAACACTGGCAGCAAAGCTATCCTATAATAACTTTTGCTTGATGCATTAATTAATTAACCCTTAACCTTCTCTTTCCCTTTTCAACCCTTTTTCTCCTTTTCCCCTTCACCACATTCCCACGTATGTAAACAATTAAAAACCAAACCAAACCAAAACCAAAACAAAAACAACCCCCAAACCAATACAAAAGCGGGAAATGCATGTGTGGCCATGCCTCACAAAATAGGTCGGATAATTGAAGGGAGTCCCGCAGACCGCTGTGGCAAGCTGAAAGTAGGCGATCGGATCTTGGCTGTGAATGGGTGCTCCATCACCAACAAGTCACATTCAGACATCGTCAACCTCATTAAGGAAGCGGGAAACACCGTCACCCTGCGCATCATTCCAGGAGATGGTAAAGTATATGTTTCCTGCTGTCTTATCTGACCCTCTTGTTGGTTTTGTTCCCAGCCTTTTTGCATCAGTCGGAGGTGCAAAGTCATGGAGGACTCAATTTCCACTCCCGCTTTGGGAATTAGCACTGAGGGAGGTTGTGAGTCTTCCATAGCTTTATTTTTTGTTTCTTTCTATAGAAATGGGAGTTATTTTTTTAAACAGGGAGGTGCTGATTCTACGTTAAAAAATAATATTCCATTCTATCATGTTCCTTCACATATCTCCCGAAAATGCTCTTCTGTAAATTTGATGCATATCTCTGTACACTTTGATTTGATTCTTAGGTTAATAATGCAGCTTTAGAATATTTGGGAATCGCTTGTTAATATGTGGGATTCCTGAAGCTTTGTATATACACAAGCAGGCTATAGAGTAAAGAGATCACAGAAAGGGATAAACACTTTGTCATGTTTTAAGCTGTTTGAAAAGAAGATTTGTTTTTATTCTGGGTAAGTTGCTTTGGGAGCGAGCTCGGTATATTTTGAAGTGACTTTGTTAAATGGCGATGGCTCTGGAGCTGCTGTGTGCTTGCAGCCAATCGTCGTCAGAGTTACCCTAGACAGGATCTCACTGTTTCAGATCAGAGGAAACATGCAGGATCCCTAATAACATGCTGACACTCGGTACTGGTTTCAGGTCATTGAACTATTTAATAAAAATAAGCATCTGCGTTATATATCAGTTGCATTAAGCTGATCCCTAGCTGTGATGCCAAATAGGAACAGAGCAGAAGTGTATGTAGAGTATTTGTAGCAGAACTAAAATTGCTGTGGTTCTAAATTCTAAGTATTTTGTTTGTTCATTGTCCTGCTCTGCCATGGATGGGTTCATAGTGAGAACTCATTAGGCAGAAATATTTTTACATTGCTCTCTTTTTAAGCTGTATCCACAGGCATAAAATTTGATGGCTCAGATAGAGTGCGAATGAGCATTTCTTAGAGTTGTACAGGACATTATTTGCATTCAGTTAAATACAGAGAAAGTGTGACTAAGTTTAAAAGAAGGGTTGAGAAAGTATGGCTGAATTGAACCTGGTACCTGTAAAGCAGAATGAAGAAGTTACATGATGTGATTTCCAGTGAGAAGCATTCAGTAGTTGCTAACTCTCGTACTTTCTAATCTGAAACGTGGATTTGGCTACCCCACAGAGCACGATTATGCTACGTTTAGTTGTAGGATAAAAATAGGCCAAGATGAGAAATGATCTGGTTATACATTATTTCTGTTTAGGATGATCTGTTTTGCATAAAGGCTTTATTTTCCTACTGATCATTAGCTACCAGGTCAAATGGTACATGGTCCTTTGCTGCTTCCAGCAAATTGAGTGTTCATGAATAATAAAATGGCTGTGAATCAGGATAACATCTGAGCTGCCCTGTGCGTGCCAGTTTTGGGAGGTAAACTGGGAGAAGAATTGTTCATTACCTTCATTTTGGTATCTGATCAAAATCAAGGAAGGTGAATCTGTTAATAAATAAATAAATATTTCTTTTTAAAGGCAAAAAAACCTAAGAAGTAAATAACTTTTGAATGGTTTAAGATCTTTTTTTTTTTTGTGAAGAATATAGCCTTCTGACCTGAATGCTCAGACAGTCTTGTTCATGCAAATATGTGTACAAAATACCATGATAAATTGCGTAGGTTAGAAGGGAAATCTGTACCTGTGACTGACACCAGGTATTCCTAGAGAAGGTGGAAAGCTGTAATTTAGGGAAGGAGTCAACTCTCTCATAGCAACGCAGGCTTTGAGTCTTTTTATTTACTGTCCCTTTGAAATTCCAAGTCAGATTGTGAGCTCTGCATAGAATTCCCTGCATTTAATTTCCAAAAGCCAGTAAGACCAGACACTCTCAGAATTGCTGAGAAGTTTGCTCTAAAAAAATCAGATTTAAGAAATTGGTCTCAATGTTGTTTTCTTTTTGCTGTCTTTGGGTGCTTTTGTTGATTTGTTGTTTTCTTTTTGTTGCTTTTGGGGTGCTTTTTTGGTAAATAGAAATGGTCTAACAGTGCACTTAAAGGGGGGAAAAAAAGAATAAATCAGAAGCCATGCTTCTCAGATAAACATGAAACTAAGGCTCCTCACAAGACTCACAATAAACTCACACTGCTAATCTCTTCTAACATTATTAAAAACACCGAGGGTTTTCACTGTGTAATAGGTCTTGCACCAACTCTTTGCCATAGACCACTGCAGGAGTGCATTTGCAATGAAATCACGATGCTGTAACATACTATCAGCTGATGCAAGGATACAGAGCACTGAGAAATGACAAGCTTAGATTAGGCGTTTAATTGGTGTCCGAGCTTTGTAGGGCAGAACAGGGCAAGGAATCAATGAAATATTTAGGATTTAGAACATACAATTGTAATTCTGCTAGAGATTTTTTTTCCTATATTTGTGTTCTGTTCCAGTTTTGCATGGTGGCTGGCATGCGTCCTGAACCAGTGTCTAAAAAATGAGCAAAATTATGCACAACTCCTGACTCATGGGATAGGGTGGGCTAAAGATAGATACAGTACAGCGGCATGAAGATACATCTGTGGCGTGAAGATACATCTGTACCAAGATGTGTTGTTGCGCTGCTTGGTATTCTTAGTGTGACCTACTAAAGGGTAGGAATCTTGCATTCTCTTTGAATCCCATCTTCATCTGATCTCCAAATATTTGTGGAGGTTTTCAGAGGCTTTTGTTCTGGATGAATACAGAACACTTAATCATGTTTTGGGGCCTTCTTATGTTGGAGACAAATTTTAGCATCAAGGCATCTTTACAAAATATGCAGAAATATTTCTTAAAATCTAACAGTGTAACCACACATAGGGATGTCTCCTTCTCACACAAGCCAGCTGTCAGTGGTACGTCCTCACGAGGGCATGCTTTGCTCATGCCTACCCTGAGGGGTGCAGGCAGACCCAGGAGCCTCTCTTGCTCTCTGAGCCACCAAACACAAGCCAGCTCTGGTCTGGAAGATGTTACAGCTCCATATGCTGAGGGTTTGGGCACGTTAACTTGGGCACAGTGCTGCAGGCAAAGGAGCTGTGCTCTCGTTGCACCCATCTGTTTAAATGGTTCTTCTTTTTCTCTTTCCCTTTTCCTGAGTTTCCCTTGACATGCACAGAAAGGAAGAACCTTCACCTCATCTAGATATCTCCACAATTAAAATAAATCCATGAAATAAAATAGGTTCCCAGGACCAAGTAAGCCCATGACCACCACCTCTCCTTAATTCAGGCAAAAAACCTCCCATTTCTGCAATGTTGTTTTACAGCTGGACTCTGTTTAACAGTGGCAGATTTCTCCATAGTCAATAAAATGAATTACCGGATGCCTGGAGCTTAAGAGGCAGACAAGGGCAGGGTAGAAGACCTTGGAATTTTATGTTGGAGAGCCAGATGTTTCCACCCGGTTTTCACTGCTGTTGTCTGATGGTGGCTTTTTTTAAAGTGCGATTGGAACTAGAGAAATTCAGTCAAGGTGCATGACTTTAATTTTAGGCAGAATTATAAATGAGTTCCGGGTTATCTCTGGTCTTATTGAAGTCTATGATGAAGCTCCAAAATGACAAGGGGACCATTTTGCCATGCCATGCTGTGAGGGACACCTGGACAGTCCCTTTTCAGTCGTGCCTACAGCAACTCCCATCCCAGTTTTGTGAAGCACCTCCTTCTGTGCATAGAGACATACAGCATTTGCACAGGCTGATGTTGGGCCGAGTGCCCTTTACCATAGCATAAATTGAGTTTTGAAGTTAATCCTCCTCTCTGTGTTCTCTTGGTGAGCCCTTTTGTAAATGGTACCCAGAGCTGTTGATGCATTTGGTGCAGGTGGTTCCACGTCCCTGCGTGCAGCTTTGAGTGCTCAGACAGCAGTGAGTTGTATTTCAAAGATGGATTTCAGGAAGTTTGGGTTATAGCCACATTCAATATCACCTTGTGAGGTATTAGATAAAAGCCACATCTCAATCCTACTGAAGATTGCAGTTTCTGATGGAGGAAGCACCGATAAGCTTATAATCCATGGAATAGTTATTGCTCCTATAAAATTAATCCAGTCAAGCTACCATATTTGGACACTTTAATGATTGGAATTCATGTCGTTAGACAACTGACAAAACATTCTCCAACCCTTCCTCCACAAGTCAGTCTTTGTTCTGAGTGTGTCTAATGGGCAGAGATGTTTCTAAATCCAGATTTCCCAATTTTAATTTTAATTTTAATTTTTTTCTTCTTTTTCCAATTGAGTGGCCTTGGGTTTTTCTTAAGATTAATGAGAGTGCTGATTTATTTGTTTACTGAAAAAAAACCTCATTTGTGTATTTATTATATAAATATACTATATATGTATTGTATAAATATATATAAATATTTGACTCCCTGCTCTACTCTATTTGTGATGGGTAGCTGTGGCAGTTTCTGGTACGCACATTTTTTGCTAATTAACTTTTGCAGTGATGATTAAGCTAAATATGATGCCTTCACTAAAGCCTTGACTTTTTCAAGAACATAGGATACAGCAGCAGCAGTTATGTGACAGTGTTTCCTAATTGTTTAGGGGTGTTTAGAAGTTTTTCTCTTACAAAGAAGAAAAACAGATTACACAGTAATTTGGTACATCTGGTGACAGATACCAGAGAAAAGCTGAGCCGTGAGGGATATACCACGTTAAGTTTCAATGTGCAACTCAAAGGCCAATATTTCTCTGCAAATGAGGTGCTGTACAATTTCATATACATAATTACTATGACTTAGCTTAGACTTTATTCTGTTAATTTTTGGATTTAAGAAATTTGAGCCAATCTCAAGTTCTTTAAAAACAACTTGATGATGCTTTCCAGTGAAATACCTTTGTAAAACTTTTGTTTTATCAGCAAATAGCCAATGGCCTTCCCTCATAATGAAAAAAAATCTATTTTGCAGAATCCTCCAATGCTACTTTATTGACCAATGCAGAAAAAATTGCTACAATTACAACCACACATACTCCTCAGCAAATACCACAGGAGACCAGGTCAGATTGTTTTCCTTGAGGAGAGCATGTTGACATGCTCTCTCTTTGGTTACTTCTTGATCATCTTCACATCCCATGAGCTGTATTTTTCCTCTCTCCCCCTTTCTTTCATTTATTACAGCAGGAACAACACCAAACCAAAGCAGGAATCCCAGTTTGATTTCAAACCACCCCAAGCAGCACAGGTAAGGAATAACTTTCTAATTGTTTTGTTTACCACAGACTGTTGCTTCCAATCTGCTTGAAGGCTGTGTTCAAATATTTCCCTTGAAAATTCCTACTGGGAAGCTGTTCTCCCTCAGTCTGTTTGCTGAAGAAAGAGGAATTTGCTGATTAGTTTCTTAATATGCATTGCTGTTTTTTCAGCTGAGAAACATTTCCAACACATTCTCATCAAGACTTTTAGCAAGAACAAAAAAAAAGAAAAAAAAGCTGACATTTTTATGACAGTAATAATTTGTGTGTTTGTTTATTGAATTGTGTATTTTGAGGGGCCTCTCCAGAAAGTACCGTTGTGTGCAAATGATAAATTCAGAGGACAAAAAAGAGGAAAACTTAATAAGGGACAATAGATGGAGTGTTCCCGCTTTTGCAGACGGCATCTTATTAAGAGAGATTATCTGTCTCACTGTTAAGTTTTCTCGCCACTGGCCATCCCAGAAGTAACCTCTTCCATTAGGGACTTCAAAACATCCCTACGCTAACAGCGTTTGTGACGAACAGTGCATGTACTTCTGAGCTTCTTGCAAAGGAATAGATGAGGTGGTAACATAAGGGAAAAGCCAGCACCATGGCATAGACTCTAATGGTACCCAAGTACCATTAGACATTTAACTAAAGTCTGGCGCTGGAAGTGAGGTTGCCCTAGCCTTCCTTTGCAGTTGGTAGGACGCTAACCACCCTCCAGAAGAGCGCCGTTCTGCCCTGGGCGAAGGAGATGTTGTATAACAGAGGTGCCTAAAAATACATGGGACATGGTCAACCCCATTCATCCAAACAGCCCTTTGTGGACCACCGCCGGCACTCCAAATTGCAGGGTGGGATCTGAGGAAGCAGGAAATCCTAGTCTGTGTGTGAAAACTCAACTGATTTTCTTTTTTTAATTATAAGTAACAAAAATAATAACGTTCATTGGTTGAATAATTTAAAAATGAGAGTAGAGCAGCATTTAACTTTCTGTTCAATTGTGCATATGTTGTCTTCCCTCCAGCAGGACCAAGACTTTTACACTGTTGAGCTGGAAAGAGGAGTCAAAGGGTTTGGCTTTAGCCTGCGAGGTGGCCGGGAGTATAATATGGATCTGTACGTGTTGCGGCTAGCTGAGGATGGTCCAGCTGAGAGATGTGGGAAAATGAGGGTATGCACAAACAGATTTAAAAAACACACTTCTTTGTAGTAAGCCGACTTCCCTGCCTCTCCCCTACAGGCACACCTTCTGCTGTGTCAGCTAAGAGGAAAATTAAATGTTAACTGAAAGGAGCAGTGGTTCCTATTTACTTCTGTCAGTGGCTTCTGTCACTCTTCATATACAGTCTATAACAGTGTGCGTGCGTTGGAAGATTTCACCCCCTTGTTCCAACCCGGGTTTCCAAATTCTAATACATAATCTGACTTTTAAAGCTTCACAAAGGTATGTGTAGCAATGAAAATGTAATAGCCGCAATCTTTACCAGCTCAATTAAAGCTGGAGCTGTGAGTAGAGAATTGGGGTGTCCCATCTGATCCTCTCCTCTGCTGGGGGGTAGAGTAGTGAGGGAGCATGTATACCGACCCATGGGTTGCAAAATTATAGTGTAGTTTTTTATTAGTATTGGCTATTAACTTCACATATCATCTAAATTATAAACATTATAACAAGGACATGTGTTATAAAATGACTACAGAAAAATTAAATTGCCAAGTTTTATGTCCTCCTTGCTCCTCTCTTAGAGAATGCATGATAACTTTACAGCATATGTCTTTTTCTTCTCCAGATATGTCACGCGAAGGGCATTTTCAAAATTCTTTTGCTAGGGGTAGATTTATAGATCCAAAATTTTTGCTGATGCAAATAAATCGGTGCTGCCCTGTGGAAGCCAATGCTTTGACAAGCTCTTCCAAGCCTTGTTTTCCTATCCTGATGAATGATTATATTTACAAAAGCAGGTCTACTGGTTCATAGTAGGTATCTATATCCAAGCGAGAAACGGACCTGAAAAAGCTATTTGAACATCCCAGTTACAGCAGACTATAAAACAAACACCCACTTTGGCCAAAGACTTTACAAATAATCAAAATAAAATAAAATAACCCCAGTTCTGACACAGCTCTAGGTATTGAGCAGTACAGTAATGCAAGGTGGTTTTACAGAACAGCAGTGAAATATTTTGATACCTCAAGCTTTCCCTGTCATCTTCATGTCTCCCAGGCCCCTGCATACTGTTTTTTGTGGACTGTGACTGGAAGGAGTTGGGTGTATTTAGCTTCACCTGGTGCACAGTTCTTCTTCCACCTTTGCTGTGGCCATTGTCTTGTAGTATCATAGAATCATTTGGTTGGAAAAGACCTTTAAGATCATCGAGTCCAACCGTAAATGTTGGTAGTGTACGCTGGTGGTGACCCTCGTGGGGGCTTGTTTCTGGCCTTAGACTCTTTTCTTTAATTACATTGACAGATCGGTGATGAAATCTTAGAGATCAACGGAGAAACTACCAAGAACATGAAGCACGCTCGGGCCATCGAACTGATTAAAAACGGTGGCCGCAGGGTCCGCCTGTTTCTGAAACGTGGAGATGGCTCTGTCCCAGAATATGGTGGGTCAAACTATGAAAACATTCCTTTCTTCTCTGGCATCACTCCATGAATGATTTGTCTCAAGATCTGAAGCGGGAATTCTTTTTTATTTTCCTTTCTCACCAGTGTCTTACCAACCTTTGCAACATATGGTTAATTGCCTCGCTTGTGCTGAATTTTCTACACATTTCATCCTTTGCTTGCTTCCATGGACTTGGGGCGCAGTGTAAGGCAAGATCATCATAGCAGTATTTTTGGTGATCAGAGAGGAAAACAAAACAAAACAAAAAAACCCTTATTGTCTTGTCCAGCCAAACAAGGAATGTCATTGAACTGTGCCAAACTGTTTCTCAGCGGCTGAATTGTTGTTTCAAATAGGTCTCTACTTCTAATCAATGCAAAAACTGGGATCCTGAGTTATTATTCTGAAGCAGTGATTTTTTTTTTTTGTTAGGTTTTTCTCTTAGTTCCTGCCTGTATCCATAGACATGAATGCCGAGATGGCTTATGAGATTTTTGCCTTCCCTTAATATTTATGTAAATATTTATAAAGTTATTTAAGAGAAAAGAGGAAAAAAAAAAGCTTTACTGCAAAAATATATTGATTTGGCCTCCTGAGCCCTTTTCTCCCCCCTTAAACTGTCTGCTGGTTTCAACTAGTTAATTTGTAAGGTCTGAAAAGGTGAGGAGGTTATGAAAAGGTGCTCTTGTGTCTGTCTTGGGGGAAACATTCAATCCTCATTTCTTACTAAGAATTGCATTAGATTTCCTTTTCTTCCCCCGGAGGTTGGATTGCTGGGTGCTTAACTTAGCACACTATTTAATATTATAACTATGTCTTATTTATTTGAGATAATTGTCAAATATTGTGCCCTCGATGGAGGGCTACTCCCAACCAAAGGTCTTTGAGGTTTCTATAGAAACTGATGATTGAAGGGATGTCCTTTATACTTTTCTCCCCGTATTTGGGTTATTTCTGTGTCAGTAAGTTCTGTGTTTATCATTCACCCCATGTCCTAAAACCAGAAACAAAACCCTGCTGCACAATTTATGAACTAGATTTTCTTTTCATTTACTGTACCATGTTGGAGAGTTTCTGCTCACTCTGCTCATTATTTAACTTAAAATGACCAATTCCGAGTATAACCAACAAACAATTGAAGTGTTTAACGATATGGAAGGGAAACTGTGGGTTTACACTTCTGTAATATAAATAGCACACCAGAAAGTTCAATGATGGCACTGAAATTCTGTAATGTTCTTTCTACTTTTGTCTTTTCCTATACTCCGTTGGATGTACAGTACTGTATCATATGCTAGACTGCATAAGTACCCTGTAAATTAAGTGCTTCACTTCTCAAAGCATATGTCTGTTGCACTGAGGATGGAAATCCACCACCAATTTTCTTTTGGCTAATGCTAAACCACTAAACGTTCATTCTCCAAGCAAGGATTTAATATACAGGGGTTGCACTACTGTAAAGAATATCCTTGTAACATTTGGGACTCCTTCCTCTCTTTGTTCTGTTCGCTGCAGTCGCAAATGGTTCCTCTAATAATGTTAAGTTCCAATATTTTTCTGACTCGATTGGAACGTGCTTCTCTATGAGGCTGTATATTTTTGTAATGAGTTTTGTACTTATTTTTAATGTTGTGGTCTCTGGTGGACTTTATTTTTTGTTGTTGTTTGATTGTTAATGTTTTTTCTATGACATTCTGTGTCGCTGTTCCAGCTGTCTTTTAGAATGGATGCTCTCGTTGTCTGGGTTATTGAATCACCTCTTAGATGTCTCTTTATGTCACGATAATAACAACTGCTGTCTTTGCAGCCTTATATTTGGGTGAAGCCTAGACAATCTGACTGGAAAAATAAACTTTCTTTATTCTAAGATAAAATATGAAGATTTTTCTTTCTTTCATCTTTGTTATAGGGAATCTAAATTTTCTACTTTTCTCTTTCTCTTTCTCTTACTTTTCTTGGTGCTGGGCTCTTCCTTCCTCAGCGATGATACCTCCTAATATCGCTGCATGTATGAGAAATGACAAGCTCGGGGAGTCTTGCTTCTACCTTATGGGCCATAATCAAACTACGGTTTGTAGCTAAAATCAATATTAGGTGTTTTTGTGCTGTGGCCTAATTCCCTCACATTGCTTTCCGCTTCGCTATATTTTATATGTACAGCAATTCATTCCGAGCACCCTGCGTCCCCTGAATTGTAAGTACACCACAGGACACGTTTAAACCTCGCTTGTACCTTGTGCGATAGCCAGGTTGCCACAAGCCACGTGCTTACAGCTACGGAAAAGCGGTGTGGTCCCCAGCTGCTGCCTGAAAATGCTAATAAGCAAAAATGCACACACGTGAGTCGCAACACGGGTTTCACCTGGAAATCACAAAAACCATGGCCCATGCACACACCGACCTTCCCAAGCTAAGGAATGGAAATGCCATCAAATGGGAGACGCTTTGCGTGATGGCAGGAGGAATGAGCATGTAGAGTGTTTGGCTTGGGGGTGGGAAGACAAAAAGGAGAAAAACGGAAAAAAAAATCTGTCCCCACAAGCGTTTGTGAGGGTTTTCAGTCGTTGCCATCAGGACAGTCCACCTCGAGGTGGGTGTCTCGGTGCAAGCGGCAGGAAGCCTGCAGGAAGCGTAGCTAACGCCAGCCGAGCTGCACTGCAGAAGTTACTTTAAAAAAGAAAACAATAAGCAAATAAAAGCAACACTCGCATTAAGTCAGCGCAGCTACTTTAATGTTTGCCATGTCTATAATGAATCATTCATAAACATCCGTTACAAATGACGTGAGTAATTGTAGCTTAGCTACGGCGCAGGGCTGGTTTTTAGTTTTGGGTTGTTTTTTTTTTTCTTCCTCTTTGCAGTTTGTCTCACAGAGGTAGCTCAGCTTTATTTTACCTGAAATAGTACATTAAAAATAATGAACTGGAGAGTAGGTTTTAATCAAAGCCATCCTACATATTACAATATCTTTCCATTGCTTTGATATGAAAAAATCATAACTTCTGTCATCGTTGTTCGAATCATTGTGGCAAAACCAAAATCTACCCTAGGACTTTTCGTAACATGGTAGAACTAAGTGAGATTAAGTAATGTCTTAAATGAAATGGAAATTGCATGATTACAGGCTAATTCTCACACCTTCAAAATGTTATTTTATGAGGTGAAAACTTAATAATCAATTCTATTTTCTGTGCATTTTCTGCTATTTGAAACAAGGCCTCCCACCCCTGGAAGGCAGTTCTTTCAAAAGACTTAAAAGAAAAATACCATTTCCTAAAGGCCCTCTTTATTGGAAACTGTTAAAAAAACAGCCAACAACCCGAACTACAATATTTTTTTTTCCACTGGAAAGAAAGTAGTGTAACCGAAACATTCTGAATTGGGCTTGGGGAAAACGTAAAATGCCCCATGACGAGAAGAGCATAAAGATGATATCGGCTTGGACCAAAACACGGCTAACGAACAGAGCAGCACCAGTACTAACCTGTAACTCTCGTTGTTCGCAGTTAAATTAACAAAAGCTTTGGTTAGCCTTCGCTGACTGCTTTAACAGTTGTTTGTTTTTGTCACTAATGAAGTCTGAAGAGTGATAAGTGGTGTCACGGCGCCGCGGAAGGCATCGGTACCAAACGCTTTGCTGTTATTTTCTTTCAGACCCCAGCAGTGACAGGAACAGTCCCGCCACAGGTTCACAAAATGTATCGGAAATGAAACCCGTGCCATCCGACCGACGGCAGCACCCATCATCGGAGTCCAGTTATCCACCAGACCTTCACAAATCATCACAACATGGGGACAAGCGGACTTACGTTAGAGACCTAAAAGGCAGCAGAGAGTTTAGCAGACATCCCAATGAACACCACACTTGGAATGGGACTTCTAAAACCAACGACCACGTGCCAGGCAGGAGGACGGAGAGGTCGCCGGAGAGGAGGCACGAGAGGCAGCCGGAGAGGGCGGTGGTGAACGGGCAGAAGAGGAGGTCTCCTGAAAAGCGGAGGGAAGGGACGAGGAGCGCTGACAACACTTTGGAGAGGCGGGAGCGACACGAGAGGAGGAGAGACCTCTCCCCCGAGAGGCGCAGAGAGCGGTCGCCCAGCCGCCGCCGGCGGTCACTGGAGAGACTCACGGAGCCGAGGAGGTCGCCCGACCGGAGAAGAGAGAGCTCCCTTGACCGGCGGGCCAAGTCGTCCGACCGGCGGAGGGAGAGGTCGCCCGACAGACGGCTCAGGGAGGAGCGAGTCGGCCACCGGGAGAGGGAAGACCCCGGCTGG
>VYZW01035406.1:0-35000 GCA_013401315.1 Balaeniceps rex | reverse complement strand
TAAGTGGCTATGACCCTGAGCACATCCTATCAACTAGGATATAAATACCATTAAAATCAAGTGAGGTTCATGCATGAGTTCGGGCTCAGGCAGTGTTTACCCCCATATTTCAGCAGAGTTTAGTGCCCAACTGACTTTGCATACCTGGGCCTAGAGGCACCAACCGATGAGCTCCGCAAGTCAGTGGAAAGTAACGCGTGCCCTGGCCCTTCCACTTCGGAGTCAAACATCTCTGCATAAACCCATTTCAGTGATAATATGAGCTAAAATGATGTGCCCTTCATTGAAGCAGCAGAGATGAACACCCGCCATCCATGTTGCTGCCTGGGCAGGTGAGGATGCTGTTATCCTCAGCAAATCTTCTTCGGCAGCATGTGAATTGAAAGTCCTTGGTTTCAAAGAGTAGTCTGAGCCTCAAGATGTTGAAATTGAAACGGAGGCGGTTTCATCTCTTCAAGGAGTCTCATTAGCTTTAATTTTGCAGCGAATAGTTTCTTAAAAGAACTTTTGAGGAGGTTTGCTACAGCAGGAGGGAGAGAAGAGCAGAAAATGGTCTGCGGAGAAATACTTAAGCTGAGCATTTACTTTGGTCATACTCGAGCAAATCCAAATTGCTGGCATCATGCCTCAGCCAAGGTTATTTGGTCCATTCCGAAGCTGATATGACTTTGGTGCTGAGTGTAAGAAAGAGTCAGGCTTGTATGGAATGGGAATTCCACCTTGCTTACGTGGCTTTTGCAGACCAGGCTTCATCTCCACCCCCGTGTCATCTATGACCAGTCTTAAATTTCCTCCTTCCTTCCTTTGCACTTGTCAGAAATTTCAGTCTTCAGATTTTCTGTCTGTCATTAGAGGACCGAGCTTGTGTGACATTCCCCTGCATCTGCTGTAAGCTAAGACCATGTGTATGGGTGTATCTGTGGCTGAGCTTATCTGCAGTAATTTGTTGAGTCAGGAAAACCGGATGGTGAGACTGTCCCTCCAAGCCTGGTGACTTCCATAATTATGAATGAGATTCGTTGAATTAGCTGCTTTGCTTCTTTCTAAGGATAGTCAGAAACAGGAATGTCTGGGGGAGGAAGTTGGCTGAGGCTCATTCCATATGTGCTAGAGAAAATATTGATTGGATGTGGAAGCGACTTGGAGAGTTTCTTGAGGCCTCAGGCTTTTGTTCCACATATATGAGCAATTTTTTTCTCATTGTTTCTAAGTAAGATTCTTCTGGATCCTGTTTTTGCTTCTGAGAGTCCAGTTTGCTTTGGGGACCCACAGCGACTTCTTTCCTCTCTGTTTGATCCAACGATTGTTGCCACTGCTTTGAAGTGTTGAGTCTGCTGGCAAAGCCTTTGCCTTTGTAACCTTTGAACTGCGGTTGTGTAACACAGGGCTCACTTCCAAGAACACGAGGCGGTTTCTCTGCTGTACAATACAGCACCAGATGTGGTCAACGTGTCCCGCTCCTAGTCCTCAGTGGAAACAGAGGTCCTAACCACAAGCATGGAGAGCTGAGGAGAGGGCATCCTCAGACGAAGCCAAGAACGACTCTCTGAAGGTGCACCATGTCCAATGGGTTTCCAGGTGTGACATAAAAACTAAAAGAAGTTGTAAAATTTGTGTGACTGATTCACAGTACTGAAGTCATTATTCTGTGAAATGGTTTACTGAATGCTTAGAAGATGTTTAAAGATCCCAGTGCACGTTATTTGCATGGTATTAATAACAGTAACAGAAAGAAAAGACCATAAAAAATACATGGCATATGTTTTCTTGTCATGCTTTCCTATATTCTTGTTGAGGATGCATCAGACATCTGTTTTCCTTCTCCAGTCACGCGTCTGGTTGAAAGGATAACTTGGTGGGACAGGTGTTTTTAGACGAAATGCTGGGGATATAAAAAAGAAATCTTGCTGAACCTCAGAGAAAAAGTCTAAACCAGTTCTTCAGTCCTTGGAAAGTATCATTTTATACAAATGATGTTTGATGTCGCTTAATATACAGTTACTACCCTGAAAAATGTTTAAGTCTTAATAAAAGAAACTACTAACTGCACCTTCCTAACATGCATGGCACACATTGGCCCAAACGGTTTCTTTTTTTCCCTCTGACCAATTAATAGGATTGAAAATTGACTGCCGCTGAATTTCCTTGTGCTTTTGGGACAGCTTGGTCTGGAAGTCTTCAGCTTAATTGTGCAATAATAATGCAAAAATATGCAAACTATAAACAGCTCTGAAGTGCTTAACATGCGAGCACACACGCAATTTTGATTATCGAGAGCCTGGAACAAGCCTGCGTGATGGACCCCATTTCTTGCAGGGTGCATCACTGTCCCGTTGGCTGGTGCCTTCCAGCTGCTGCCCACGAGGCTGGAGCATCTGGAGCTTGGAGGCAGCTGGGCTGCCTTTATTCCAGCACTGAGTGTCTTGAACTGGTGGGCGCACAGCTCTGCATTACTCCTGAGTGCCTGGGTGCATCTCCGGGGCGTCCCAGAGCCAGAAGGGGGGTCTCCTCCATGAAGATCTCCAAGTAAGAAGGACTGCTTCCTTTTGCCGAGAGCAGGGTGATGAACACTGCCTTCCTCTGTGACATTGCATCAGCTCAATATTTTATCCTGAAATTCTGCCTTAGAGATTGATCTCTGTATGTAACGAATATTAATATTTACGATGATTGCATCTGCTATTGCATTGCTTCAGCGTATTGCAAAAATTCATATCCCTCTGCTTACTAAAGATTTCATTCATCAGCCTGTCTCTTCTTATTCCAATTATGATTTAATAAAGATAGATCCTCCTTCTAACACAGCTTCATGGCATTTCCAAATTATTTATCCTTTCTATGACTGACATGTGTTTTACAGCCATGAAGTCTCATGACTTTTGCATCAAGATTTCTTCTATAAAAAGGATGCGCTCTAATTCAGTGAGCCAAAAATAGACACACACTGCCTTCAGGTTTAGATGTGCTTTACTCCCTGCTTCATTGTGAAAAATGATCCATAAGGATAGCTGTTTGGAGGGAAAAGTCAAGTGAATTTCATAGTAAAGTACTGAGTAGAGAGACAAGTAGGCTGTTGTGTGAGCTTCATTAGAAAGTGTACGTATGCTCGTTTGCACTTCTGTCCAAAACGAGGTTTGGTTTTCAGTAGGTTTTTATACGTATGTTTTTTCTGCTTTGTGTTATTCAGTTTGCCTTCCTACCTGAAGTCTTCCATAGCTGCTAAAGCCTCATGATTTACATCATTGTCTTGCTGTATCTCTCTTGATAAAGTGGCGTACAGTTGATTCCTTCATTTTCAGCATGCTCTTTGTCTTTATCATCTTTTACTGCAAACCATAGCAATTCATTCTTTCTCAGTCTCTGGTTCCTACAAGGTCTTGTACTAAAGGCAGGATGTTGTGAGATTCGGGGCTTCATTTATCAGAACAGAATTGCATCAACAGTTTTGCAGCAAAATGGAAAAGTTGGGAAAACAGTGAAAAGCTGCACCAGCAGATTTCATACATCAGGCTATTAGCAAAAACTGATTTTCCAATTTTGCGCAAAAACAGAGCAACTTTTGTTTGTGTGGAGTCCTGCCAAACCCACATTAATTGTATTTAATTTGATTGCTTGGAGCCCAGATGAAAATGCTTTTCAAATAATTAGTTGACTGTAATCATGGAGATCCTGATTCAGAAAAAAGCCTTTCTAAGGAAAGCGTACAAGCATATGCCTGAGTTCTGTTGAAGTCGAGTGACATCATAATTTAATTAAGAGCCTTCCTGAGCAAGGTCAGGAATGTTCATAGGAGTCGTAACGAACAGCGTTGTCTCAACCTGTGCCAGAAACAACAACACTTGCAGTCTACTGATTCATGGTTTTCATGGTTTTGATGGTTTCCTGTCCTTGGCTTTTTTTCTTAACCACTCCGACAAGAATCTCCACATCTTGAGATTTGTTCCACTTGCACTATCAAGTGGCAGTGCCCCTTGTGCAGTATGAGCGCGGTCAAAACCTGGTTCTATCTTTGCGTCCCGTTACTGTCCTCTCCCTCCCCGAAAGTTCCTCTTCGTGATGTCTTCCCCACGTTTCTCCACTTGCTCTGCTCTGCAGTGCTCATGTTCTCCAGGATGGAAGCTGGCTCTACACTGGGGATATCCATTCATCTAGGTGTGTTGGATGAGGAGAACATCTCTTCTCTCTCGTGATAGCTGCTAGCAAATATTTAGAGGGTTTCTATTTCTTTTTGCTGCAGGTTCTTATGGTCCCTATGCTGGGCAATATTCCCCATCTTGCCATGGTATTTCATAGCTCAGCCTCAGGTGTGTACCCAGACTCATAGGACACATTTACATCTCGGGCATCACCAGATCCTGGCTGAGGGCGCTCAATACTCACTGAAGGATGCAGACCAGAATGCTGAGCCGTACGTACCCTTGGTAAAGCCCTCTGCACTCTCGGTGAGCACAGTTTTGTATTGAAATTAAGGTGCCAAAAACCAGGTATACCAAACTGTGCAGGTGATTCAAATAAAATAGCGTTTCCATAGCATTGAAGTAGTTATATTCTACACAAATGGTCTAGAGTTATTAAAGAATCAGGAGGAAAAGCTGAAGTTTGAGTATTTTCTATGGTGGAAGTGAACCAGAAATGCTAAGGGAAAGGCAGATGTTGAAACAAAGATAAAGCCAACTGCGCAAAAATCCATTTTCTTAAAAATAAAACAAACAAACAAAAAAGGCCTGTCAGAATGATAGTCAGGATAGCATTTAGCTCTCAATGACTAAGTTAAGAACAAAAAGACTGCAAAAATCAAGCAAAATGGGAAGGTAAACAGCTGAAGAGAGATTTCTGCTCAAAAGATAGCAAAAAGGTTTTCAAATTTTTCTCATGTTTTGTCAAAATGTTAGCCTTTGAAAAATTCCACCTTCCTATAAGCTTGTACAAAAAAAAAGAAAAAAAAAACCAAACCAAACCCCACAAAAAATCCCCCCCAAACAGCCCACCCTTCAGATGTTGCTGTGGTTTTCCTCTCATGGTACACCCATAAGAAGACCTGGCAGTAGAAATGTTTCAGTGTAGCATGGCTGTTAAAGATAAAGCAGCAGAGAGGTACCTAGGAAATAGAGAAAACCTTGGACCGCTCTTCCCCGCACGCTCTCATTTTCTTTCTTTGCATATTTAGCAGGGTGAAAACTAGGTCAGACTCTGCCCGCCATGTGCTGAAGCTGCAGCTGTGACATTAGCCTGGAGCTGCCTCTGGCTGCTGTCAGTTTTCGGGACTGGTATGAGGTATCTGGTGGAGCCAGAGAGCCTGATCTTCCTCTTGCAGACCGTGGTGTAAATCAGAGTGACTCTGCGGAGGCAGCGGAGTAAGGCATGGCGAGGGATGGAGAAAGCACGGGCCAAGAACCTGCGGACACTGCGAGAACCGGAGGGAGACTGATCCTGAAGGCATGGCCAGGAAGGACCAGAAGGGTCTTTCGTATGAACAGTATTCACCCTTAGGGCAGCAGGCTGGCATTGCAGCAGGGTTCATGACTTTGGACGAGGGAGGGTTTCATGCTCCTCTGCCAGAGAAGCAGCCAAAGGGTTTCTTATTGACATGTAAGGGGTGGGTTGGGGACAAGATGTGTGGGCAGGAACCTTTGCGCTGGGTTAAGCATGAGTCTGCTGGTGCAAATAGAGACAGCAGCTGTCAGACACCTCTACCCTTACAGAAGAGAAAACAGCAGATATTCTTCCCCCTCTGAAATAATGTGCACATCAGCACACAGCTGCTTGCCACCGTTTGGTGGCCTTTCTGCCTGAGCAAGAGCGTTGCTGGCAGAGGACCGGACCCTGATTGGGGTGCTCGGTGCCAGCGTGTTAGCATTAGAGATGAAGAAACACTTCATGCTACAGAGGCAGCAATTCCTTGGCTCCCAGCGGTCAGGACCCCGTCAGAAGGGTCGGCCTCAGGGCTGTTGCCACCAACGATGGAGGCAGCCCAATTTCAGTGGGACCTGTGGGAGATTCTGAAGGGGGGAGAAGACAGGACCAGCCTGGCTGCTGGGAGCAGTCCCTGTGTCATTTGCTGCTCCTTGGTTTCTGATCACGCCATCTTACTGGCCTGTCTCACTACCAGGGTCCCCTCATGGAAAACTGCCCTGTGTCACCACGTTGTGTGGCGTGTTACTCCCTGTACCCGGTTACAGCTTTTTCATACTACAACAGAGTTTAAAGGACAGACCAAAGTCCAGTAACTAAAGTTCCTTGGATTTCTGAAATGAACCCATCTTTACAGGGAAGCGTAAATCCTAATATGCTGACACTGCAGCAATGTATTAGCCCTGACAAATGGACCTTTAACAAATCAGGGTCATTATTGACAAGGTGAGCGATTTCTTTCCTTTTTTATTATTCAGAAACACAAAATAAGTCAATGGGAAGGAAGGCCATTCCCCGACATGCCTCTGACAAACTCCCAAAACAAATGCACCCCGTAACGCTTGCTTATTGAAAGAAAAGCTTGCAGGGCACGCAGACTTTGGGTCCCAGGCTAGTGAGAATATTCCTAATCTTTTTTTGGTGGGATATTCTTTTACATTTTGCCCTTTCTCTAATGATTAATGAATCGAGATTGTGTTTTCAGAAGGAAGGGTAATCACAGTGCCTCACCCCAGACGTCGCTCAGGAGGCTGGTGGTGGGATGGGGCGAGCGGCACTTAGACGAGGTTGCCGTATTCACTGCCTGGAGAATTTCCTTCTCCACATTCATTGTGTTAAGTTCTGATCTCAAGGACCTAAAATTAAATGGTGTGAAGACTCCCGTTTGTTTTTTTTCCTATCACCCAGGACAAAATGTTGGACTTCTAGAATATCTTGACAGTAGTAGGATGTAGGGAGGAGGAGGAGGAGGCAGTAAACATGAGAAGAGAGCGATCCAGTGTTTCCCTTGGTTTTGGCCGAGTTGAGCAGTGAAATGAAGACAGTATATCAGCCAGTACTGTTGTGTAAAGGATGCAAGATGCATCTGTCATGCTTCACAGGCTGCAGAAGCTATTATCCTTTGTGAAAGGCAGGATATTTCACTAGGAATATTTGAACCATCCCTGATCTGCTGGATGTTGCTGAAATGGGCTCTCAGGCTCAGTATCCAATCGGCCCAGCTGTGCTGAGCGGGGTCTCTTGCTAAGCCCCTGGGTACAGCAGGGACTTTGACTCCGCAGAGTCCCTCCGAGTAACACACGCCATGCTGGGGAGAATTCACTGCTCCAGCCCTGTGGCACGTACGTTTGCTGGAGCAGTTGGGGCAGGGCAAGGGTGCTGGGGACGGTGGCACTGACTCAGAGAACTGACGGCGAAGCTGCCGCAGCTCTCCAAATCTGGGCCCTGCAGAGCAGCCAGCGCCGAGCTGAGCAGGAGCTCTTAGAGACCTTCCAGCTCTGAGCCAAGCAATGGGCATCCAAAAGCTGAGGATGCAAAGCTCAGTGTGCTCCCACCCAGCTGCAATGCGTGGTTCAGCTCAGGACTAATGAGGCGGCTGGCACGGAGGCTGGAGCAGAGCTGCTCATCCGCTGCGTTTTGTACAAGGGCAGATATATTTGGCAGCAATAGATGTGACAGTCCTGAGCAGATTCTCGCTTCCGAATGCGCTGGTTGCTGTCTTAGAAGCTAGACACCTGCAGTATATTTTGTATGCATGCACACACGTATGCAGTTCCCGGTCCCTCCCAGGATTTCCTGCATGCTAAACACGGCCAAAGACTCTTGGGGGTTTTTTTCCACCATCAAACAAGTGAATCTAATGGGTTCCTTCAATCAAGGTTTGAATCCGTCAGATCACCTGCCCTTACCTAGCTGCAGTCTGCTCTCCTGTGTGCTCCTGGCTCTTGGCAGCCTTTAGCTGTAGCTGCAAGCAGCAGCTCTGAACCGTGGGGTGCCCTTCCCACCTTGGCAGTCTCTTCTGATAACGGCTGGTTGTCAGAGTAAGTCCCCTGTGGCTTGGGGGTGAAGGGGGAGATGGCTTTTCTAAACTGCTTGACTCCTTCGGCTCAGGGTGTTTTTCTTTTTTCCCACGAAGCACGTCACTTGTGGCAGTTCAGCCTTTGAAGAGGATTGCTCAGGCTGGGGTTTGGATGTGGGAAGCAGGCGACAAGCTGAGGAGGAGATCCTCAGCCACTGGGCATAGAGAAGGGGAAGACAGATGGGCTGCCAAAAACGCCGTCAAAGGTCAGCGTGCAGCAAGACCTTCTGTTGTCCCTGTCACATGCGCTGGTGGCCAACACAATACACCCCTACACTGCAGTCCCCTTGGGCCTGGGGATGGGAGCATCGGAGAATGCTACAGGCAGTTGTGAATGACAGGGACCCATCCTCGCAGGAGAAAGGAGGCTTCCAAAAGCACAAGGACCCTCCGAGCCTTTTGGACCTGACCTGCAGACCGTGTCCCTGGGGTGGGGGGGCCGAATCCACCGTTGCGCTGGGTGTGGGGGGCAGCGTGTTGGACGCTCCCAAGAAAGTTGTAATTGAAATTCTCTATCAAGCACCTGCATGTTTATCTTGGAGAGCTTGAAAGAGCTATGAATCTGCCAAGTGCGTATCAGGCTGAGGTGGAGAGCACAAGAACAATCATCATCTCTGTGGCAGGCAATATATTATGGCTGGCCTGCCGGGTTGAAAAGTGAATGCGATTCGTCTTCGTGTTTGCTTTAGCGAGGAATAAGAGACTGTTTTGCTTGCTCAGGTGTTTTGAGTCTTTTAACTCTGCCTTTGTCTTGCTGGGTTTGAGAATTAGCTTCTAAGTGTTTGTGCATGCCTCCTTCTCAAACTGGAGGCTATTTGTGCGTTTGTTCAGAATGAAACGGGTCTGCTGTGTGTGATATCACTTCACGCTCTCGTCGATTGCTTTGCTGCTGCTGCAGTTTTGGAGGGGAAGCGGCACAAAGAAGCTGAAGTAGCATTTCTGTTTGAGAGGAACGAGGCGCAGAAGTGTGCTGTTTATTTAAGAAGCTGTTGCCATATTTGTTAAAGCAACGTTGGTTTGCATAGGTCTCCTCTGCTGCTGTAAGAGAGGAGGATACAAAGAAAGCATTCCAGTTCAGGTTAAAGAACTCGTAGGCAGGAAAGTCACGTGAAAGGGAGACAAATAGGTGCAGACAGCGGCATTCAGAAAGCCGTATAGTGGCAAAAATTTTGGCCTTGCTTTTCGAGTAAGCTGTCTTCCTGCTAACGTGGCTGTTTCTGGAACAGAATTGATTTGCATCTGGGGCACAGATCATGTCTGTCAGTCCTCATCCATGCAGTCATGCCCTTAGTCTGGCATTAATGCCAAATGTGCAGCTGGTAATAATTTTTTTTGAGAGAATTATTGAGTTTGACACTGACATAGTAAGGATTTTGTAGGATATCTCCAGAGTTTGTTCCTGCAGGGAAAAGGAACCATTCCATAATAATTCACCATCCGATTTACCTCGAGATGTCACAAAATATTCCCTCCAAATGGCCTGCATGAGTACTGGATGGGTAGAGGACTTTATTTTTTGTTTCTTAATTCACTGGGAATAATTCATCGGCTGACAGCTGTGCTTGTGAAATGACTAGGTGCACCCCTCAGAAACAAGCCCTGACAATCCACTCGGCACCCAATTTGGCTTCACCGCATCTGTGCACTTGTAGTCAAGTGCAACCTCTGTGCCTCTACCCACAGTCTGTTGACATTCATTTATTCATTTGATTTCAGCTTCGCATGCGGCAACCGCTGTCATTTCCATATTGAGAAAGGAGGCTGGGAACACGTTGACACTGGGCTTGGGCTCGTGTCTATGCTCAGAGAGCAGATGGGGAAAGCTCTGCACTCATCAAGGAAAGGAGGGTATTCAAGGACATCTTCCCTTTGGATGGAGGCTCTGTTGGGAGAGATGATCAGAAGTGGGCCTTCCGTTCCATGAGAAAGGTTGGAATAAACATTTTGCCCTGTTTTTGCAAAACAAAATTCCAATTTACATGGGTGGGAAGAGACAAGAACGTTGCAATGTTCAGTAGAAACAACCCAAATGCTCTGATACTTCTGAAACAAGAACGAGCCTGAAAGGGCAAGCAAGAAGTAAATCTTCTTGCTCTGGGTGCTCCAAAGGGCCTGGGATCCAGTCTCCCTTGGTAGGACTAGAATAAACAGTGGAGCTTTTGAACATGGCACTCCCAGCTCTGCAAGACGGCTAGGACAGCCCAAAGTCCTCACAAAAGGCAGATCTTCCAGTCTCTCTCCCCTACAGCTTGGTGCCTAGAAATGCCCACTGTGGTATGAGAAATGGACAGCTTGCAGTAGGCACACAAAAAAGATTTAGGAGTGACTTTTGGACTAAATGGTTTCATGTTTGTCCGGGGCTGTGGGGAAATGGACTGGATAGTTCTTACTTGATTTCTCACTGTACTCATCTGTCTAGCTAATGCTCTTCTTTTCAGTCTACGTCGCCTGTATTTGCCTCCCCCGTTCCTCCAATTTGATCTATCAGCTTGACACAAGAAATGTGATGTGGATACATTTTTCATCCGTATTACAGGATAAAAGCTGCCCTTTTATTTCTACCATTTGGAGAGGTGAGAAAAGGTGGACAAGCCCTCCATAAAAAGGTGAGACCAGCAGGTGCCCTTTCATTTTCTGGGGTTTTCTGCTTGTCCTGGAGGAAGATGGATCTTGTCTGAGAGACAAAAACACAAAACACCTATTGAATAATCTTCTACAGGTGACAAAGGCTGCGATGATAAGGGAAAAGAGAAGCTTCACTGGAGGCAAAATGCAGGTCACCTGGAAGCACTGACTTTAGCCTTTGCACATTTTCATTTGACCTCCTGTCACAAACTGGCCAAAGCTGTGAAAGGACCTACTTTATCTCTCCACAGATAGGAAACCTGCCTCCCCGTAATTTTTATCTAAAGTAGTTATGCTGTAAAAATGTGATGACCGCCTCTGCAGCACTCACCTGCTTCTATAATGGGATAATTGCAGATAAAGGTAATGTGTTTTTAATTTCATATCATTATTAGGTTGCTGGTAGGTAAATGCATAGGAGATGGTTTAGTAAAGCAATTTGAAATTTCCCATAGCGAGCTGTTGGAAGGACATACCAACCCTGAGTGGACGGCACAGTCTTAATCAATATTTGCAGAATTGCTAGAGAAGAGATTAGGGGGGGAGGCAAAAGGTGATGGCCTGTCCCCAGCTTTGGTGCATTGAGAAACGCTCAGGGCTCGGGCTCAGGCTGGGGGGCAGCGCTTCTGCTTATGCTGTTGAAGCAAGACTCAGGAGCTGTGGCTTCCAGTCCTACCTCTGCCAGAGACGGTTGTTTCTGAAGTCGAGTAGCTCTTGTGCCGCCATAAAGCGAGATCAAAATTATTCCCTTGCCTCCTGCTCTGGAAAGGCATGGATAAGAAATTTTCTTCTTTGAGCACCTGTGGGTGTTGGCTGTAGCTGAACTCCCTGTTAATATAATATCTCCTGGGCTGACTAGGGACCAAATCAAGGACCCAGTAGGCTTGGGCTTTGATATTCCCTTCCACCAAAGGAGGAAAATTCCTTTTGCTTAATCTGCCTTGCATCGTTTGACACAAAAGATCAGCTACTCTGTTCCTGCCCTCTGCCTGCGACCGTCGAGGCTGATGAGGAGTAGTCTGGCTGCAGCTGGTCTCTCCTCTGTGGGGTGAGCAGCCTAATCAGGAGAACAACAGGAGCTGTTCCCACACAGGTAGGCACTGCATTAAGAAACTGGCTTTTAGTCCTCCACTCAGTGTGTTTTATCCACAGCGCTTTCTTTACACAAAAGGATTTTTCCCAGCACTGAAAGCATGAGCTTTTCTCTATTATTAAATTTCTGCTTCCTCCCCTCATTTGGAAAGGAGGGGATGCAGAACAATGCTGGTTCTCCAGCTCCCTGACATCCCTTTGATTTCCCATATTGTCCAAAAACTCTGTCGTCTCAGTCAATAGCATAGTCAGCCCTTCAGCCATGCAGGGAGCATCAGCTCACTCATTAGTCTTGAGATATTAAATTCTTTATGCTGGTTTTTCTTTCCATTTTTGTACCTGACTTACAGCCATATTCTTCACCTATGGAAATCTTACCCGGTGTGCTCAGGTCTTAGTAGAAATACATGCTGTTTGCCAAGCAGCCTCTTCAGCTGCTTTCTTTCAATTCATCGCTTCTTAGAATTCAGCCCATGACTTTCGTACCAGGTAGGATTGCAGCAGCCGAATCCTGCCAGGTTCGCATGTTGAAGTACTGTATCCCATGTACGTGGAAATAACTTTAATAGCCTTGAATACGAAGGGAGTACAGATTCTTCTGCCTAGAATGGGGTTTTGACTCTAATTAAACTCTTAAAGGTAGTGTTATTATCATATTTCTTGTGAATGGTTGGGTAAGAACAAATTATTTTTGATTAATATTAGTGAAGAAAGAAGTTCCTTTATTTATGTTTGTGCTTTGTAGCTGAAATATATGATAACAAATTCCATCTGTCCATTTAATTAACACTCACAGCGCAGTGAAGAGGGCTGCCCAGCAATAGAGAATATGACATTTGACTCAGCAAATTGAAAAGTCATGATAAAAGGTGATTAATGTTATTTAAAAATGCAATTATCATTTGGCACAAGGCAGGTTTGGGTCTTCTCTGATTGCCGAGGAGATGCAGGCTGGATGCAAAAGGCACTTGATGCTGCTGGTGCTGGGTGAACTGTAAATGTTTTATGACTTCTCTCACCTTAGAAAAAGTGCAGTGCCAACCCGTCACAGGAGCACACTTAATTGCTCTTTGACAACATTTTCATTGTTGCCTGAATATGTACCGCGGCCCTGCCTTCCACCCCCACCCCTGCCCTCACAGCTCTTGACATTAAAAGCTATTGATGGATGAGCTTGTTTTGACTAATTTTGAATCCACTTGAACATTACGGGTTTGAAAGTTCAGTGCTGAGGTAACCGAGTTCACGTCCTGAGGGAAAGCAGGGTGCTGGCAGAAGGGGAAGGAATTCCAATGGGAGAGACTGGTGGAGGAGAGGGAAGGGTGGTGAGGAGAGACATCAAGACCCAGCTGGTGGTGGGAAAGGATCAGAGGCAGAGCAGGGAATGGAAAATTAAATATCGTATGTGTGTGTGGACACGTACTCAGCTCGTTCCTGAAGCTGTGCTTAGCAGTGGGTTTTTTTCTTGCCTGAAAAGTGACTTAGTTAAGAAAACGAAATCTGTTTTGCAAGGAAAAATACCAGTTGTACGTGCGATGGGCTGAAAAAGCTGATGAACTTGATCCTGTGTTCCAGACCATGGAAACCTAAGGTTTTGACTTTTTAAAGAAATCACCCCCTCCCTCCCCACCTTTTCCCCTCCGATCTCCCGGCTCAGGCAGATGGGAGAACGGGATTAGCGCACAAACACAATTCTGACGGACGCGGGAAAGGCAGTTTTCAACCTGAGGGAATTGAAAAATATCATCAGATACATGTTGGATTATATAAGGTCAGGCACTACGTAAGACCGAGCTGATCGCTGACACACGCCGAGAGACCGTCCACTGCTGCAAAGGTCTCCCCTGCAACAGGGCTTGTGTGATCGGGCAGAGGGGGCTCAGGAAAAGTTAAGATTGCATAAAGCACCCTCCCGTTGCTTCCAGCATCTCTTCCAGAATGTGAACTCCCTTTCATCACCATTCAGAAGTATTAATATCTGCTCCACTCATTGCATCACATCTGGGTGGCTGGCAGCATGTAATAGAGGTCAGAAAGGATTGTATTTCTTGGTCTCCACTTCGCTGGTCAGGAACTGGCTGGTGTAGATGAGGCATGCTTACAAGATTATAATGGTAATTTGTAAGCCTTTGCTCGAAGCACTGCAACTGAATCTGTTGTACGAGTGAAGCTGATGGCTGAAATCCAAGCCTTTGATAAATCACTTTATTGCTGACCTAATGAGTTCTTCATGACAAGAAGATTTCTGCAGCGGCTCATTCAACAAGCTATTTTCTGTACTGGTGGTCAGGGCTGAAGAAATGGTTGCACACGGAACAACTAGGAGGTATGCCACTTTGCAGAGATTAATTGGAGACTTGATTGGTCTCAGTGTCAAACACCAGATGTTCTCCCTTTTCTAAAAAAAAAAAATAATAATAGTAATAAAAAAATATGTCCAAACAGTGGCTTAATTTAGATTTACTTCATTAGCTGCTGATGTCACTGCATTCCACCCTATTCAAATAATTGCTAAGATTAATGTCTTTCTTTCCTGAGAGACTCATTTTCTCTTCTAATTAATCCTAAAAGCTTGATTTGAGGGGGAAAAACCTCTGAACCTGTTTTTCTTCTTGCCTCCTTGGCAGAGGAGGGTGTATCGGGGAAGGTCTGGATCCATGTGGCTCATGGGCGGAGGAGTGATGCTACGACTGCCAGCCCCGTGGGGCTCCTCAGCCCATCGCCCCATGCAGAAAACAGCCCTCCTACAGGCAGACCTGAAAGTGAGGGACCATCACGGCCCGTAGTGATGCTACTGGGCCTCCGTGGTCCCCACTTGGCGTGGAGATGCGGGTCTGCAGGGGCACGTCAGGAGTGAAAACAATATTCTACGCGTTGTGCTTTCAACTACCTAGGTCTTGAAGCACTTAGCAAAAGGGGCTGGTGTCTTTTTTCCCTAATTACAGAAGGGAGAGCTGAGGTGGGCAGCCCAGATGGCCGTTCAGCTGCCAGCTCTCTCCTGGTATTTCACCGTGCCTTTTCTCCTGAGTTCCCTGCATCATGGGAGTCCATGCTCTTGCACTGAGGCCCCCTTTAAAACTTTAGTGTAACAACTGGTTGGAGCTATCTGAGGTCTTTAGAAAATGGAATCTTAGATGACTAATTATCATGAGGTGAGTAATAGCTAATGCTTCTGGGCAGAGCTGTACCTATAATAACCAGTCGTCACTACATTTCCTAAAAATGAGGGGGGAAAAAAAAGATAAATTTTGCCTGAGCTGGAACTTTTTCCAGGTCAAGTCTCTTCTTATTTCACTGTTAATCTTGAAGTATTACATAAAGTTTGGGGCCACAAAACTTCTGCGAGATTGGATCTGAGGTAATTAAAATGAAACCTTTCCTCTGGAGACTCCGTGGGCAGCACAGGGCCATCTCATGGGACCCTCCTAATGAGACATCTCACCGCGCTGCCTGCCGTGCGCGTGGTGCGGCGGAGGCTTGCTGTCCCTCCTTGGGTGAGGATGCAAAGGGCTCCCCTGAAACCCCTGCAAAGCCCCAGCAGGCTCTGCTCAAATAGAAGGTAAAAAGCACTAGTTTAAACAAAGGGCGTGATTTTGCACCCACACCAGCCCTCTGCAGTGAAGTTCAAAGTTGCTCTTCAAGCTGAGTGCCCGGGGTGTGTGGAGCATCAAGGCTGAATTGCCCAGCAGCAATTCAGGGGTGGCCACGTTTTTTTGCCAAGATATTTGACGTACCAGCAGTGGAGGCTTCTCTTGTACCCACCATGCTCCTGGCCTGGATTGCTGGCCCCTCAGTCTCCCCCGAAAGCAGACATTTCATTAGCTTTCTCTGCCTCTTTGGGCCGTATTTTTATGTTTCGTTTTCCTTTCCTTCCTCCAGGAAAGTTCCTGTGTTGGCCACAGTGGCCAAGATTTGGCGTCTCACTCACATTTTGTTTTTTCCTTTCCTCCCAGGGATTTCCTTGTGCTGCACAAAGACCTTTCATTCTCCGTGGGACCCTTCAGCAGCCTCCTTCAGGGCTCGGAGGAAGAAGGAGGGGGCCATGTCCACCTCCATTAGCCAGCATCCTCCTGGGGCGGCAGTCACCTCTATTTCTGTAGCACCTATAGGAGCTATAGGCCACGCACGATGTAAACGCTGCAGAGGACATGTAAGTGAGAAGGAGGCAAACCCTCCCAGCTGCTGCCATTCAGCGTTGCTCTGTTGAGTTGTGACCCAAAGCATGCTAACAAATTGTGTATGTCAGAGGCAATAAGTGATGTGAAAATAGAAGATCGCTGGGTGTTATTTAAAATCATAAAGGGTTTAAAGTATTCGCCAGGCTTCAGTCAGCTTGCACAGGATGACTTCTTACTTTCATGTGTGGCAATGGACGTGCGCTTGGATGTAAAAACTTCCCAATAGCCACAACTTTAGTAAGTTCATTCCACAAAGGAGTCTCAAAACCAGACTCATGTTGCCATACTGGTGCTTTCATTGGCATGTGAACTGGGCGCTTTAAACAATCGTCTGAAGAAAAGTTTATTGATGTTGCAGGCAAGCTCAGGCTGCTGGGAGTGTTTTGGTTTGTTTTTTTTTAAATGGCAAAACTCAGGCTATCCGAGTTCACACCAACAGAGATGGATTTAATTCAGTTATTTGTTTTACTTTCTTCCTGGGCTGACTTCTTGTTTCGTTCATTTTCCTTCCATTTAACCCTTTGCTAACTTGAGCAGTGGTAATCGATGCTTGACACCTGCATGTCCTTAATTGTATGTTGGCATCTGATCGTAGGAGCAATATATTTGTTGTAATACCTAGGAGAAGAAAGATGTGTGACGTTTTGGGGGGTGGGGTGCGTGCGTGATGAAAATTAGGCAACCAGTTCAATTCCCTATTGAAAATCACGACGTGCGTTATCTGCTATCTCATCGTGCCTGCGCAGAGCTATCAACAGCTGTGATATCACGGCTGTCAACTCGTACAACCTTGCAACTTATGATTAACAGGATTTCCTCTTCGGTTATTAAAGTAATAACAAGAGGTACTCTGTGGAAAGCAACAGAATCCGCAGCAATTGAATGTACTTTTTCCCTGAGATACATCTCAGCTTATTTTCTGGCAAAAGGCGTTAAGCACCACGCTTTTAATATGTGTAGTCGTCTGGAGCTTGACAGGCTGCATCTCGCCAAACGTGAACTGAGTAAGCTCTCTTGATTTCATTGCAGACTTACATGGAGACTTTGGCTCCGTTTTAGCTATTTAGCGTTTTGTCTCTGGTGGGACCTCTAGTCATCCAGGGCTCTGGGGTGGACGTGCTGGGACTTTCCTGTAAACCGAGTACACTAAGGACATCAAAGGGTCTTTGAATTATTAAACTGGCCTAGCGTTGGATGTCTAGAACATATACTTAATAAGACAACTTTTGAAAAGGATAAACTTAGATCTGATGAATAAATAAAAGGGGGAGAAATCGGTTTCTGAGCCAACCTTGTATATCCTCAGCAGGACAGACTTTGCCCTTGTGTTAGCCTTTGCCTACCACCTTTCTGGGGGCTCCAGCAAGCTCCATGCAGATCCCTCTGGGTCCCTGATACACCATCCTTCCCACTGTGCTCCGCAGGAAGGGCTGGCACCAGCTCCCCACCACTTCCAGGGCTGCCCCGATCCTGCACGCCACATCCCACCCCTTCGCCTGGTCCTGCTGTGCTGCCTGGAGCTCCCTGGCTTGGCTGCGGCACCTCCTGGACCACTGCCACCCGGAACAGGCTGGGTGCCTGGCAGGCAACGCACACCTTCTCCCGAGGCATCACCTGGGTAAGACAGATGTCACAAATCCTCTTTTTAAGAGGGAAATGGATCCCATTGTAAGCAATGGGATTATTCCTGAAAACCCTACATTAGGTGGTTAGCGTTTAACTAGTCAGTAAATCATATTTCCTTGTGTGCAGTGAACTGTCTCGTGGCGGTAGTCGTTACCAAGAGCAACTCTGCCTTCTAACTTTATAAAGAATATCAACCAGTATAGAATAACAACCAAGAAAGTCAAGCAATTCTTTTGCAGCCATTCTTTGGTGTAAACTCCAAAACAACTCATCTCTGTTTAGCCAGGAGCTTGATAATGCGGTGGAGGTCTGTGTCACAGCTGCGTGTTAGAGAGTCCCCAAACGTGATAAGTTCTTCATCATGTCCTGGTGGGCTTGTATGATCATCAGCAATTCCTCTTCTTCTGTTTCCTATCTGGAAAATGAAATTACTGGTCTGCCTTCTCTAGCAAGATGCCAGGCGAGCTGGGCCAGAATCTCTGCTGGAGCCAGCTGGACCTACTGTAAATAATAAAGCAAAACCTAAATTTGACATTTTGTGGTCCAGCTCCAGTCTAGCTGTCTGTCTGTCTATCAATGTGCCTGTGTGTATTTGTCTGTCTGTCTATCTATCTTGTCCCATAGCCAACAACTGCACACATATATATGAAACTACATTTCAGTCCTGATTCACGGAAGTATTTAGTGCCTCATAAATCCCTCTGCAATTCTAGACTTTTCATCTTTTTTGCTGGTATTTTTGGTGTAAAGCTGACAAATAAGCAGTGAAATCTTTCATTCACTGACTGCTGTAATCAACCAGCTATAAGAAGAGGTGGCAAAGTTATTTATATTTTTCAGAGAGAATAATTCTTTTCTCTCCTTCCACATGGCAGAAAAAATGCTCTGGTAATGTAGGAGCTTAGAATTTCCTTTGAAAGTGCCTCCAGTTGACTTACGAGACAAATGAATGCAGTTCACTTGTATTAAAAGAATGTTTTATAACCCTTCTATACAATGAAAATGATGTGTGAGGTGTAAATATTCTGGAGTAAAAATTGCATCCATTAAAATTTGTGAAAGAAATAACTACGGAAAATGATGTTGCAAGAGATTTCTCGCCTGACCTGGGGCTTTGCAGTTCATCAGCCAGCCAGCTCAGTGGTCCTCTCCTGCTTTCCAGTTCCAGCTTATTTCAGACCAACGTGTCTCAGTGAACGGCTGTGCACTGCAGCTTCTTAGGTTAACGCTAAATGGGGTGTTTCCATTGAAGCTATACTTATTCAAGCACTAAGGTCAGAATTCTTCAATATCTGAGGTGGCACTTCAGGGACCTTGGTGTCCCTGTGCTGATGTCCTGAGGCAGGCTGGCAGGTCCTCTTGGAAATCAAGGAACTCATATCCACATAGTGTTCAGGAAATCTTTCTTCATCTTTATAAGGGAGAACTGACTGCTGATTTGACTCCTTGCGTGTTAGGTATTTTGGACCTCATATATTCACTTTTTTTTTTTTTTAAAGAACTGCTTTTCCATTAAGAATGAAGTGAACATTTCCCATAAATGCTTTGTCTTTTGTCCCTTTTCCCTTACCTTGAGAAAAGCTCATCTTCATGTGCTTGTTTACTCATAAGATGAAAAAGTATCTTTTCTTCCTAGTCATCGAGTAAGAATCTACAATAAAAATGAGGCATATAAGCCATCAGAGACATAGCTACAGGCAAGAAGCAAAGTGGGCTTAGTGACCTTGATGTGCATGCCGTAGTTGTTATGGCAACAGGCAAGTGAAATCACTGTTGCTAAGGCTCAGAGAAATAAAGCAATCTCAGTCACTTAATGGTCATTATTCTCTAGTAACTTAATTTTGAGTTTGCTGCAAGCTAAACTGCAAAATGAGTCAGCAAACGATCCGAAATATTTAGTAGAAATATGAATGAGAGGGGTTTTCTTTTCAGTTGCCTTCCCCTGAACCCCTGCAGCGACATTGTCAGGAGCAGCCACAGAGGTTTTTGAGCCCCGGGTGAATCGGGGAGATAATTCCCAGCGGTTATTAGGAGCGATGTTGCGACACGAAGTGCAGCCTTGGGGCAGGAGCAGCGGATGGTGCTGACCCCCTGGAATAGCCAGAGGCAGCGTGGCCTGGGGACACCTCCCTTTCTTGTCCAAGAATGGTGATTTGCAGCTTGTATTTATGAACAACAGATTATAATACTATTCCCAACGTACTAGAAAGTATAAGTCTTTTCCTCCTTTCCTCATATGGACTTACTTGCTTGATGGAAAAGTAGAGGGATGCCATACTTTTGTTCTTGCTTGACCAGAGCTAAGATTTGGCTAATCCTCTCAGATGTTTGGGGACAGGACAGAAGTATAGTTAGAGTGGGTGAAAAGTAATTAATTCTATTGGTGATTTTAACAGTTAAAAATAAAGACCTCTTTAAGAAATTCTAGCAAGCTAAATGTTGGAAACCAATTTTTTGGGATGAATTTTGTAAACCTGAAACAGGTTTAGAGGTTTTAGCAGAATAGAAAACTGTAAAACTTCAAGAATAAACCAAGTGTACAAGTATTGATGCCAGTTTTCATTGAAAATGGCAAAAAATAGCCATGAAAAATCTTAATCCCAGTAACATTCATGGAAATGGAGTGCACACAGTGGGAAACTAGTCAAATTGCATTTTTCTGTGAAAATGAATATCACCATATGTTTGGAATATTGCAGCTCCTGAATGCTTTCATAGACCAAAGCCAAGCAGAAGATAGCCTTTCCCTAAAATAAATACACAAACCCCCCTATTACAGACACACCACCAAATCCTGCAGAAATGTCATTGCAGGCTCTGGTGTCCTGTTCCGTGGCTGTGAATTAGCGAAGGTTTTTCCAAAGGCTAATTGCAAACCCCTTTTGATTCCCTGTTAATTTCCAACAAGGCCAGATGTGAATTTGCAGTTCAGGCCTCTATATTGTTCCAGAAAAAGCAGTGGCATTAGCAGCTGAAAGCAGTCATTATGTGTTTGTTCCTTCAGCAGCCTGATTGCTCATCAAGCGGAGCAGAATCCTGTACAGGCTGAGCTGGATCGCAGAGCTATACATATGTATTCCTTCTTGAAAATGGACACAATCAGGCCATTCATGTATCCTGCCAAGATGCCTCTTGGTTTCAGATGCCCTGGGTGATTGCAGGGAAGATTTGCTTCTGTGTCTGTGTACGCTGGCATCTATCAGGATGGTCTGCATTGAAATCAGCAGTATTTTACTGAAATGTAGATGAACTTGGAATCGATCCTGAGGATGAAAGCTGGTCCTATGGAGGACATTAGGATTGGTGCCCCTGAATTAATGTGGCTTTGAAAATGTGCCTGACACATCTCTGTGATGCTGGGCTGCAGGGATGGAGATGAGTGCTAGGACTCACTATTGTCCGTAGGCATAGCTGCTGGCTCAGTGGTACAGCACCGAGCAGAGGACTTCGGCTGCTTATCCGGGTTTCGTTAAGGTTGTTCTGCCATAGAAGAGATGCTGTTGCAGAGCTGCTTTTCTGGGGTAGCTCTGTCACAGCTGCATGTTTGGCGTGAACCCACTTCTGCCTCAGCTCTGAGCGAGCTGGCCAGGGTGGAGGAAGGTGCTGCTTTCCTGTCGCCTGCCAAGGAGGATGCTCTGGGGCTGATCCACCTACTGACCCTGCGAGCCACAGCTGGGGACCCAGCGGGCTCAAATCCGGGAAGGGTACATATGGAGTCAAGAGGATGTTTGAGAGATGCCACTGTCACTGTTTGAGAAGCTACTGTAATATAGATAAATAAGGGCACCAGCAGTACCATTTTCTTTCAACTTTTTAAATCTTATTTGATGCCATAGTCTGCAGAGCCTTTCTCTGGTGTGCTAAGGACTTTGCTAGAACCCAATGTAGGGACTTCAATCCCTCTCTGACTACTCTGTATCGTGCTGGTTTTGGAGTAATCCACTCAGTGACACAAATTGCTAAGGCTCCTTTTATATCCAGTACTCTTTCATCCGCTTCTTTAAAACTCAGACCAGCTGATTGTTGGCAGGGCCTCCAGCAACTATGTGTAATTAAAGTATTCATTTAAAAAAATTGATCATTAAATTAAATGGTTATTGAGAATGTTGTTGCTAAACAGCCAAGCAGATGATTTAGCAAAGCTTTGCATGAATATCCAGAATAGCAAAAACAATGGTGGAAATCGCCCTTCTCCTTGGCACGAAGTGCAGTATGTTCCCATTGACACTGGAGTTTTCAGCTGTAGCGTCAGAAGAGGAAGAGCTGCAAGAGATCTGCCCTGTCAGTGTGTTGCTAAGTGGTAAACAATTCACACGGTGATGCCTTGGCATGACATGTGCACAGGTTTTCATTGTCTGTAGAATCACGTATGGGAATATGAGAGTCTGAAATGGCACATGAAGGTGTCAATTGGGAAAGAAAAACAGGTTTTTTTCTTTTTGAGGGAATGGAAATGTATTTCAGCTGAACTCTTGACTTGCTGAATTTTCTGATTTATTCTTTTCAGCTTTGAAAAACCTTTTCCCTTTTCCTTCCCTATGCATCCTTCAGCAAGATATCCCCAGCCAATGTGTCTGTCTGCAAGCAGGGATTTTGTTTTCCTGATCAATGGCATCAGAACTGCCGCGTTTGAAGTTTTATGGCATTCGCTGATTTAGTGGGGTTTTTTAATAATGTATTGTGCTTGAGACCTACCTCTGCGATTGAAATGTCACTTGGAGTCAATGTGGCCACTTCTTGGGAGAGCAGGAGCAAGAAAGGTCAAATTTATAAAAAGAAAGAAGGAAAGAAACAAAGAACTGGTGATGTCCAACTGCTTGGCAAAAGTTGGAGGTGTCTGTGAGTACTTGTCCGAACGTTCACAGCCTCCCATCGACCTTTCCTACCGCATCGCCTTCTGTTGCAGTTAAAAGACACTAGAAATGTTTACCTTACTGTTCCAGACATTGTCATGTGTAGAGGGTACAATTATTTTTGTGCATGCTTATGATAAGAGACAGTTATTGCTTGAAAAACCTTCCTCTAAATATAAAAGGAAAAACCCCAAAAGGTAGCAAAAAAGACCTCTCTTCTCACTGCTAGGTAACGTGGGTGAACACCACCACAGGTCCAAGCTGTGAAGGGAAGCCTATGGAAGTGGTGGGAGTTTATCCACCATCTTCTGGATCTGTTTGGCTTTTGCAAGGCGTCTGGGCTTGTTCCTTGAAAAATGCAGTCAGATTGCAATAACGCAGTTTCCCTTCGAAAATATTTGGGAAGCAGCTGCTAAAGCTTCTGTGCTACGGACAACATGAGGATCTGGTTGGAGAAACAGTTTGATGTTAGTTGTGTTCTGGCTGTTCGTGCACATTTAATCAACACCCTCGTTTAGTACCTCACTGCTTTTGTTGTGGGCATCGTTTTTGCTGTGTAAGGTGCTAAAAAGGACAGCAGAGACAAATAGAGATTTAATTTTAAAACTGGACTTGGTCTCAAGGTAGTGGAAGAATACATGTAGATCAAGCTGGTAGCATTTTCTGACCATCAGTAACTGCCAACACCATTCTCTGCGATCTCAATTACTAGTGTCCTGTAAAAGGCTCTTGGAGAAAGCTTGTGGCACTTGGGAGTGGTTCAACTGTCTTGTCTGTGCCATTTGCCAGAAAGACTCTGGGTTATTTTACTTGTTTGCCAGGGTTTCGGATTATGGGCACTGTGAAACAGGAAAATGGCATAAAAGAGTTCTCGTAATTATTTGGTGCCTTTGATTAGAGAAAATGATGCTTTTGTTGATTCCCCACTTCCCCAAAGCAGCATTTTGGGAAAAAACGCTCAATTTATTGATTTAATAATAGGCATGCTCTAGCCCCTGGGCTTCACCTCTGCCTGAAAGCATCTCTGGCTGGGGAGGGAGCTGTAGTCTATCCCTCTGCATCATTCAGTTTAAGGCTTGAAATAGTCACGAAGGATGTCAGTTCATACCAACCATCATACAGCCTGGAGGTGAACTTGTCTCTCTCTGTTTGTAAACAAGCATAGATTTTACAAGAGAGATTAATGAAAGAGCTGTATTCCTTTATGTGCAAATAAAATAATAAAAGGAGGTAATAGATGATGGAGAATATGGAGGTCCTGGGTTTCTGTACGACCAGTAAAATTTGCACTATAAACAATTTCCTGAGGAGTGCTTTTGATGGGAATGTTTAAACAAAGAGGGAAGGGGGAATTGCCTCCTGCTCCCTCAGGTAGGATGCGGTAAGACAGCAAACCTTCTCTCCCTCCTCACAAAACATATGGGCAGGACTTCCCTGAAAATGTTGTGTGGAAGGAAGGGACGATTCATTTCTCTCTGCTGGCTGAAGCTGCGGTGCATTGGCCGTGAGACCTCGCCTGTGCCTTACACCACGCAAAGGCTCTGGGGGCTTCAAGAGGCTCAGCCCACTTGAACATCGCAGTTATGATGTTAACCTAAACAACCTAAAAATTGCTGCCCTGCTTCTATACCCTCCCCTAGGCAGAGCGCTTGTTAGCCGCAGACCCTGGCTGCTTTGGAGAACTGTCCAGAGAAAAATGTTTGCAGCGTTGGCAATCATGTTAGCAGTGAGTAATCAATCAACTCCACTTGCGTAAACACAGATAGAGAGCGATTGATTACTCGCAGCTCTGCTAATGATTGCAGTACCAACAGGCCCCAGGGCTTTAGGACTTTAAATGGACTAAAAATTCATAGTTGCTATTTGGACCTGATCACCTTTCATCCTACTCAGAAAGTTAAAAATAAATGAGTTTTTTGGTACCAGGATGCTTACAAAAACAACCTTCTTTAGTGCAATCCATAAGCTCTCTCTGGTGAGTAACTCGCTGAGTGCGAAGGGGAGATCCTGATGCTGTTTTCATGTACGTCTGCAGCTATTCTGCTGCCTTCTTCTGCATCTGTGCCAAACCTGGCCCAGAGCAAGTGCTGTGAAGAGGGGAAAGAGCGGTTTTATGTTTGTGTAACTGGTGTCGGGTTTGACTGGGGAAGGAAATGCTCATGACACTGTGAAACCGCGGTCTGTGCTCTCTGGTAGTTTGTGCGTAGGGATTATCCCAGCTGTGCCAGGTTTAAGCATAGCATGATTACGCTGGAAGTACTTTGCAAAATTCAAGGGAAATGTTCAGGGGGAAGGAACATCTCTGGAAGATACCACTTGAAGGTCTGAAAACACAATCTGTCCAATTTCTTTCTTGCCTGGCCATCCTGTGGGATGGTGATGTTGTACTGAGCTGCAAGAGAAGGGAATATGCTCAGTTCCTTTCTGTGAGAAGAAAGACTGAAGTTTTGAAGGGAAACAAATACATTAATATTGTTATGTCATGGTTTAACCCCAATCGACAACTAAGCACCACACAGCCACTTGCTCACCCTCCCCGCCCCGGTGCGATGGGAGAGAGAATGAAGGAAAAAAGTAAAACCCGTGGGTTGAGATAAAGGCAGTTTAATAGGACAGCAGAGGAAGAGGAAGTGATAATAATAATAATAATAATAATAATGATAAAAGAATATACAAAACAAGTGATGCACAATGCTCACCACCCACTGACCAACACCCAGCCAGTCCCCGAGCAGCGATCGCTCCCTCCCAGCCAACTCCCCCCAGTTTCTATACTGACCGTGACGCCGTATGGTATGGAATAGCCCTTTGGCCAGTTTGGGTCAGCTGTCCTGGCTGTGCCCCCTCCCAGCTTCTTGTGCGCCTGGCAGAGCATGGGAAGCTGAAAAGTCCTTGACCAGTGTAAGCACTGCTCAGCAACAACTAAACCATCAGTGTGTTATCAGCATTATTCTCATCCTAAATCCAAAACACAGCACTATGCCAGCTACTAGGAAGAAAATTAACTCTACCCCAGCTGAAACCAGGATAAGGTGTAACCAAGACAGACAGACGATTTGTTGGCAACTTTTCAAACGGTTTTAATGTAGTTAATTCTGCTCTGTGTGGCAATAGCAATAAGGAGATACATGCAGCCCTATAAAGCTGCTTTATCTTCCTGAACAAGATTACTTGCTTTTTAAATAGTTTCAATACCTAAAATGACACAACTGGATTGGAGACAAACTTCTCCCACCTTCCATTAACTTTCATTTTGAATCGAGTGCCTGCTCAAAGCCGATATATCTTCACTGCACAGTAGTCTGGATAGTGTCTCTAATCTCTTCCTCTTCTAAATGCAGAATATTTCCCTCTGTAGCGCAGGTACCATCCTGCAGGATGGTTACTCACCAAGGGAAATCCCACCTTCAGAGGGGCTTGTACTGTGAGTACCCCAGTGGGGCTGGAGCACCTCGGGTAAGAGAGCAGCAAGACACCCCTGTGCATAACCAGGGCTCTGCAGACACCCTCTCCCTATCGCTCTTTCTCTCCCCCTCCCCACAAATTCTTGATTTGTTTTCCCCCATGGCTGTTTTGACTTATAGCCTCTTATCAGCTAGCATTATTTTTCAGAATGAGCCCTGAAATTCGCTTTTGCAGTGTCAATGTGTTGCTTGTTGGTTACAGCTAAGCTGGTAGATCTTTTGCTAAGTTAAAGTCAAAATACTCTTCGGTGTTGCTTCAATTACCATGGTGTGTTAGCATGGACATCCCAATGACTAAGTGCAGTCAGAGTTTAACTAATTTAGTTTAAATATCTTACAGCAAAGGAATTATCCAGGGTAAATCCGAAACCTGTATCACTTTGACCAATGATTTATTGGTTTTGAATGCAAAATTAACTTATCAAAGTGCTTGCCAGCATTCAGACATTTTAACATCTTTAGATCCTTTAATATTTTTGAAACATTTCATTACTGAAACAAACATAGTAAGAGTATCACAGCTCCTGTATCAAACGGGACTTCAATTCTACATGCTCAGGGAGTGGTTCTGCCCTTCTTATCAAGGCTGGGTAATGACTCATTCCTCCAAGATTACAATGCTACTCAGCCAGAGAAAAGGAGCAAAAACCAGATCTGGAGGGAAAAGTGAAAATAATAGCCTCTTCTGTATCTTGAAGTAAGCCAGAGATTTAGGAAACCATTTTTGTTATGTTGTAAATATTTTATAGCTCTGGACTTCTCCATGCAAAAGGTTTCACTGTGTTAACACTGGGGTTTTAATGTAAATCATCCTCAGAGCAGACTGTAAATACACACAGGGACAGAGTAAGAGGATGTGCTGGAGAAAAGTACAGTTAAGCACCAAATATGTGAAAAATGCAATTGAGGTGATCAGCAAAATGCTGGAGAAAGGACTTGGCACATAGGGCTGGGAGGCACGGGAACCGCTGGTGCCCTCCTCTGGCACTGCTTAAGGAGGTGCTTGGCCTTGTGCTGTGTTACATGAGTTTAGTACCTCGGTTTCTTGGGCTCCGAGGCAGCGGTTGTGCATGTCTGAGAGATGGCAGTGGACTCGCTTTGGCTTCCGTCTTGGTTTGAAACACTTCTCAAGCTGTGCTCTTTCGGATAAGACCTCACTGCTGAAGCAGATCTCAGGGGCTTCTGCACCCAAGAGTCAATCTGCTTTTTCCCACTGCATCAGCTGTTCTGGTAGGAGATGCTTCCTCTCCCTGTGCAAGTTGTCTCTCCTTTTAAGAAAAGCTTGTTTCTGCTGGGTGTTAACTTGCAAGAGTTTGCTGTCCTGTTGCGTAGCTGGGACAAGGCACCAGGGTTTTCCTATGAGATAAACCGGTGCATATCAACAGTCAGTGTGTGTGATGGAGGAGACGTAGAAGCTGACCGTGCTAACTGTCTTTAAAAACTACTAGTACCTTGTTTCAGCTGGCATTGCACAGTGAGGGAACAGTTACATCACTGTTCTGGGAAAAGAAAACCCAGTGCAGATAATACTGAAGTTACTTTCTTTGTCACGTTTCGCAGCACACTCTTAACAGCACCTCCGGTGTTCATACATACATCTTCTAAATGAGCTTTTCTCCTTGGCTGCTTTTCCCCAGGGCGTGGGGGAGTGTAACACCCCATCATGAAAGAATGTGTATGGTAAGAGTGAGGATGGCTTCTTTTGGGACCAGCACTCCTCTGGTGCAGTCCTGGAAGAAGAAAAGAGCAGCTATGATTTCATCTGGGAATCTCCCTGGATCTGGGGGAACAAGAGGCTCCCCACATTGCATGTGAGCTCTTACCACCTGAACCACCTTGCCCTATGACAGCATTAAAAAGCAGGGTGGGCACTGCTCTCAACAGTCAATTTATCCCTTAATGATGGAGTGTGTTGCTGGTGAAGTCCAAAAATCTGACAATTACAGTCATTCTTTAATTGTAACTTGAGTTGTAAACTCAAAAGGTTAGTCTGGTGTTTTCTGGCTGGCTACTTCATCTTTTAATTAAATGCCCATCAAACCTCTTTGATCTGAGGAACAAGGGCTCATAAGATGCAGAGTCACTGCTCTGCCCAGGTAATTCTCAGTAATCCAGATTGTCTCATCCTGCAGCGTGGAGGTAATTTGAATTGAGGCCGCGGGTTGCTGTTGGGCTCCCGTCTCTGCTGAACTTGTTGATTTGCATTCCAAGAGGATCTTGCAGGAGATAATGGGATTTGTGAGGAAAGTTGATTTTACCTTGTTATGCAGCGAGGGAATACTGTCATCCTCTGAGCAAGAGGCGATGCAGGATGGTAATTACTCAGCCAGGTGGAAGATAGCAGGGACTGGGGGAGGCACAGCTGCTTAGCCTGACCAGCCCTGGACTGTTCCCTATTATAGAAATGCCATCACAGAGTTTCTTTAAGTAATTCCCTGAGGCTAGGAAATGAGAGAAAATAAACCCCCAGTCCTAGGTTGCAAAAATCATGAGCACAATCGCAGGAAATCATGAAAAGCTTTGACTTCATGAGATAAAATTCAGATAGCTTTGGGTTTCCTTTGAGTGTATTTTCTGAGGATTTTGGACTCCTAGATCCAAATTTAAAGCTGCTTCTGGCACCCTAAGAAGCAGAATTTTACTTTTTCTTGAAGTTAAGGGTTTTTCTTGTAATCACCTGAACTGAAAAGCTCAAGAACCCCAAACAATATGAGGTTCATAATAAAATGTTTGCAAGAACCTATCATCCTGAGGCATCCTGTATCTGTTCAGTGGCATCCTTCCTGCTCCGGGCACTGTGGGTCATTGCACCGGTTTCTGGTTTGGATGCCCTGGGCCCTGTGTTAATGCACCTCACAAAGTCTTTGCTTTGAGCTTCCTTCCCTCTGACTCAGCGCTATTTAATTGGCATGTGTGTGTGCTTGTTGCGTGCATCTGAGTAGGATGTTGCTGGGAAGTCCATGTACCCTGGAGGAGCCCCTGGGGACCAAGCAAAGAGGCAGAAAGGAGGAGGGGAATAACAAGAGTACATGGAGTAGGAAGAGAGGAGAAAGAGAGGACCAGCCACCGCTCAGCAAGGTCCTGGGCGGTGGGCAGCAGGGCTGAGGAACTCCCAGCAACCACGGTCTCTGCCCACTCTATCCCTTCCTTCCTCCTCTTCTTGGCCAGATGTTTCCAACCCCAGCACTAGGCTGGTTACCCCCACCTCACCTCCTGGACTTTCTTCAGGCATATCCTCGATTGTGCTTCTAGCAGTTCCCAGGAAATGTCCTCCCTTTCTCCTCACCCTTCATATCTTCCCAGCTTGAGAATGGCTTCATAAAAATGTATATGAGACAGCAGAGCCCAAAACAAGCTTAGGCAGTGACTATTTATACACATAAATATGTGAGTCTGTGTGCCAAGCTGTTCTACAGAAACATATTTATTTTTAAAAAGGAGCTGTCTTATTTACTCATTCCTCAGGATAACTTGTCTCTCTATCAGAGCTCTGCACTCCCTGCCCAGCAGGGCCAGCTCTATCCTGGAGGAGTCCCTCCAAGGGCCCTTCAACAGGAGTACTTGAGTAACTACCAAACCTCAGTGCACATCATTTCATGTACATCACAGGTTAGTTTGTAGTGATGCTTCACACCTCCTCTGAGTGCTGACCCAGAAGGTGTGCGTAGAGCTACAGAAGAAGGCTGGTTTGATAAATGGCTGATCTGTTTATCAGGTTGTCCCATCAACTCTAACCATACAGCTTGAGCTGGTGATAACTACCACGGTTGACTTCTACTGCAGCATTATACACTATTTTTGTGCTGTTTGTAACATTCTCTTAGCATTAAGCCTGATGTGTCGGTTTTAATCAGGATGAGCGTCTTGACCACAAGGTAAATTAACAATCAACTTTGTTCATCCTGCAACCATCGGCGTTCCCTGCAGGCCTTCTGCTCTCGTTCGTGTGCAGTGGCCACTGGATCTTCCTCAGCCTCTCAGAGCTAAAATCGCATTTTTCTTGTCCTCAAGAGCCTCCTGCGTTTCTCCTCTCGGCCAATAGGGCAGGACAACAGTTGTCACTTACATGAAGAACTGATTGACGTTATTCACATAAGCATTTGCAAAGCATGCCACTCATCACAGTAAGTATACCTTTAATGATAGTTAAAACACTTCATTACATTGGTTAATCTTACAGTTAAATCATCCATATGGGATACTATGACCAGAGGCTGTCAAAGGTCAGCTATTCCCTTTTATCTTGAAAGCCAGAGTATGAGTTCGTTCATGTCTTAGAAGGGCACAAGGTGCTAAACCACCATTTTTGTACAGTTCAGAGGTATTTCAAACCCGACTCACTCCAAAGATAATTGTTCTTATTTCTCCATTAACAGGAACTTTATGCCCTTTTGTGCCTGAAAGCAAACCACAGCGTAATTCTCAGCTGAGATCTTAACTGGCCTCTACCGTACAAAACGTTGTCATGTACATTTTATAGAAACTAACAAACTTTTTAATTAGGCATCAGAAAGCCTCATTGGTTTCTGTTTGTAGACTTTGATTAGATACTAGCGGTAAAGATAAACGTTTTGATTTGGTCACCGCTTCTAGCAAAAACATACTAATACTCCTCCCAATAGGAAGTGGGAATAAAAGCAGAAGTTCTCCTAAAGTCTTAAAACTTGTAGTTAGTGCAGAAAAACAACTTAATTGATGTTCTCCCTGACCTTTCCCATCTTTTCATTTCAGAGCAGGGAAACTGAGCCTTGAAGAGCTTTATGGCAGCAGGGTGTAAGTGTCCTTTGTGCTGTAGCTTTTCATTGTGAGCTCAAATATTAAAAACTGTTTGTCATTGCTTCTGGTATTAAATGTTAGACTGACATCTATAATCACTTAACTTTGTCCCTTACATATAAATTTTTAAGGTATTCTCTACCAAACTCCAGGTACAGGTTTTGACCTGTCAATTAGCATCCTCGATGCAGCCACAAGAAAAGTGTCCAGCATAAACAAAATCAATTCTATTGATTTCTAAGGGAAAGTTTAGTTGAGGGATGGGTCACAAAGTCCTAAAAAACATGATTTCAGTACTAAACATTTCTATGGCCAGGGGTCTTTTTCAGCAACGCACTGTATGATGTTACTGTGATTTGAGCTAAACCCTATCAAGACAAATGTGTTTAACCACCACTTTTCATACGACAGCTGTAAGAGACAGTGACCGCCTGCTCCTGCCCCCCCAAAAGGCAAAATGAGTCTTGTTTGGGATTTTGAAAGCCCAGACCTTGGATGGATGCTCTTTTGCAAAGTGGTTTATGAGTGGATTTGCAGGCAGAAAAAGAGGCACTGAACCTGGAAATGGTGTGTGTTGAGGGGTGCTTAGAAAGGGCTTTGGAGCCATGAGGAGGGGGCTAATTTTCAGTGGTTTGATCCTTGTTTTTTGCTAAAAAAGCTGGGCTTCATGTGGTTGTCACTGCAGTGGAGCTACCCCACCCATCAACTTCCCCTTAAATGAAATAACTTCCAAGGGTCTGAACTGTGACTAATTACTCAGGTCAGAAGTACGACGAGTATCAGTGGCTTCTGTTTCAGTATCTGCCCATCGTGCTGCCTGCTCAATCACCAAGGCCTCTGATCCTGTGGAAAGATATTAAAAACCAAGAAAGACAGCAAATGTCATCACATATTTTTCCATGCAGGTGGGGTAATACCAGACCCGACCGCTGATGCACACAAGGGAAGGCTCTGTATCACAGATGCACCTGCAAACCCATGCACTGGAGCCAAGGAGACCTCAGGATGGGCTCTGGGAGAAAAGACCCATCTCTGCAGAGTCCTCTGTGGGTCACTCCCTCATCTCTTGGCTGAACTGATTTGAGTATCTGGAGCTGGTAACCACATTTGGCTTTACAGATTATGCTTTATAAAAGGACTGCTTTTTGGCATGAGTGTTACAACCATCATTCACTGTATAGGTTTTCTCAAATTCTTCCTTTCATAAATGCTACATCCACTAGCACCCTTAAATGAGGTGTCTGGGGTGGGAGAAACAAAGCCCCTTTGAGGACACCTGCCTTTATCCACAGGTGGCAGAAGGAGCCTTTTGATAACTTATTTAGACCTTCCATGCCTGACTTTGAGATGACCAAAGGAAGGCGAGATGAGTATCAGCCAACCAATAAAGATGTTGTACGGCTGCCAGTCTGCCTCCCATCCTCATTTCTGGCACAGCTACTGCTGCAAAGTCCTTTGTGTCAGTAACCTGGCCCCAGGAATAGGCACATCAATTCTTTAGTGCATGATCAACAGAGCCCTGTCTAAGGGACAACTTGCCTAGGACGGAGGCTTCTTCGCAGACTTTACTAGTTAAAAGTGGCTGGTCGTCTTAAAAAGTTGCCTTATCATTGCACACCATGAACACTTTATTTTATTAAGGAAAATCTGTCAGTTGTAGATACTACTGATTTATAAATGAGCTGACCTCAGAGGAGGAGGGTCTTCCATTTCTTTTTGGAAGTATCTTGATAAATGTCACGTAATTCAAAAGGTCATAACTCCCCAAACTCAGACCCTCCCTGAAAGGCCTGAGTGGAAAGGGAAGCTCCCATCCTCGGTTCCTCAGGAGCCTGCTGGATTCTCCATGAGCTTTGCTATGAAAAATAACATAATAACATAACACCATTTGTATTTAAAAGATACATTTTGGAAAGAAGCCCAGGAAACCCCCAAGCTCCCCTAGTCAAATGCTTGTCCACTTTTTCACAGATTCTGTGCTCTGTGAAAACACTTGCATTTTTGTTGTTGTTTATCTTAACGCCTTCTCTTCCTAATTAGGTCTGCACTGTACAGCTTTCAGTCTGTCACGTTGTGAGATACAACTGAGATGCTGCGTTACACCGCAAAGGCGGTGGCTGCAGCAGTCTGAGGTGGGTGATGGAATCGCTTTAGAGGCTTTGCTTTGATTAGCAGCAGGGTTTAATCGCAATTAGCTGACACAGCGCCGACTGCAATTTGGCCTGGTCTAAGCAGAACAGCCAGCATCATGTCAGCTAACTCAGCTCTTCACACATGACCACATCCCTAATGACGACTAGCCCTTTGGTGGGCATCCGTCATGAAATTCTCCATCCTTCTCTCCTCCTTTCTCTTACATGCTGTGTTGGACAAAATAATTATAAATGGAGCATGAGTATGGATATTCGCTTACTGCTCTAGCTTTTCTAAGGCTCAGGGCACTCGGGCTGTGCTGTGCTCAGTGAAAAGCTGAGCGCGTTGCTGTGAGAGGAAATGGGAAGGATGGGTCAAGTTTTCAACAGGACTTCCCATCCCTCAGCCCCCCCAGGGTGAGGAGGGGATTACTTCTCCCCTGTTACTCCCAGGGGGAGCATATTCTGTCAAATATGCAATTGCCGAGAAATGTGGGGATCCCTGTTGGCCTGGGGTGCGATATTTCTCTTACATTGACCTAGCAGCCTGAGTAGCGAGCCTGCAGCCCTACAAACTGTCGTGGCTGTTTGTTCACCTTGTTCCTCATCATCACAGAAAGTGACTCTTCACCAGCTGGCATTGGGTGAGGTTTTTATCATTGGAACCCGCTGCTCTAAGATGTTGATGATGTCTCTCTGTGATTTTTAGAAGACAACTGTTGGCTTTCCACCTCCCCCACCTTGTTTTCTTTTGTTTCTGCATTTTATATAGGCTTTCTGCTCCTAAACTCAGCAGTCGACCAGTTCAGGTTTGTAAAGGTACTTAGGCATTGAAAAAATTCATCAAAATTAGGTGCCTTTCAAAAATATTTCTACACTTCTGTCTTCTCCTTTAAGCTTTTAACTACTGTTAAACATTTGGCCCTTAAATCGTGTTTTTGAAACCAGATTGAGCTCACATGTAGCCTTTCTATTATCTAGAGCCTGTGCCCCACATTTTGGCAAATCAATCGTTGCTATTCCTGCTTCGGAGCTGTGGAACAGGCTGTCAACTGATATTAATCAATCTTTGTCATTGCCCGTTTCCAAAAGTCATTAGCATGCTCAGCCTCACATTATATTCTCCAGCAGAAAAATAACACATTGTCAACTGCACTTTGTTATGAGTTACTACACAAGTGACCTTATTGATTGCACGTATGTAATAGAGGTCTGTATTTACCGAGAACCCTCAAGTTTTTGTGTTTGCCTTTATCATATTTCCACTTTCTCTTTTTTTTTTAATATTACTTTGTTTTCCTTAACAGGCAAAACAGCTGTTTCCAAGGAAATGAAGATAGCTGAGGAGCTGGTGTGAACGTTATAAGTAAATGAAGATATCAAGTACGTCTGACTGCTGGAACACTAGGAAATGATTAATGACCCTTTAACACATTAAAAAAAGGTCTGCCAACATATAGCTATTTCTGTTGTCACATAGTAACACTTTAAATTCCTATAAATGTGGCCACGGTGGAGTTGGCATGTGTGAAAATCTTTCTTCTTAGCCATCAAGGTTTTACAGATGGATTTCTCTTGCTAGTTATTCCTCATGACGCTTGGCAAAGGCTGGCTGTAGGAAGATTCCTCCTTTCTCTTTTTCTCCTTTTTTTTTAAGAGAAGAACAATTCAGTTTAGAAAGGCCTTTGTACCATGTTACTTACCTTCCTTTGTTTTTGTTTCTCTCTACGTGCCAAGAGAAAGAAGTGGTGTATCCTCTGTGGGCTGATCCATGCTGTTGGATGCTGTGGTCCTCAGGGCGATGTTGTGGACACCACCATATGGTGCAGCGAGGGGCTGATCCCCCCCAGGAGCTGCAGCCCCATCTCAGCATCCCCAGCTCCTGCAAAGCCGCAGGGCTCCCACACCTGCACTCTCTGCCAAGACATTTAATAAGGAAAACCTTCATGGGCTCCTGAGCACAAAACCAATCCAGTTCTGACAACAGGTCTGAGACCTCAGAAGATGGGGCTGCAGGATCCTTTGCAAGGAGTGACGATTAAAGTGTTTTTCTTCACCATCAGGTGAACGTGGGGACTTTAACAGTGTTGAAAGTTAGAGCGTTGCACTAGCGAGGGCCCTTGGGGTCAGCGAATCCCATCCCCTGCTGCCATAGGCAAGCGCACAGCAAAACCCCTTTATAAATGGCTCAGTCTTTATATTAAAGCTACCTATTTGCAAAGCTGAATGTCCTGGTTTCAGCTGGGGTAGAGTTACTTTTCTTC